>JAZGTK010017663.1:0-12180 GCA_036877625.1 Ambastaia sidthimunki
GATTTTAATATTGCGTTTTTCTTCAATATCGTACAGCTCTAGTGTGTGTGTGTGATCACACTCAATCCAGTTCCATTTTGATATATAGGAATACAGGAACAAAATGAGATCCTGCCCCATAGTGTTTCTCATTGAACACCATGTTTCTCATACTATTTGACATGTCACATTACATTAATACAATGGGTTATGGCAATTCTGTATTTTATGTATAAAAATAATGTTTGTATGTGTATTGGTATGGCATGTTGGTGTAGTTTGTTTAGGTGTTTTTATAATGGACAGCAGATGTTCGGCTGCTTTTGCAATCTGAAAATAAGTATTTCATTAGATATAATAGGTGATTTAACATACACATCTGCTCTTTAAGTGATGCATTTCCTTTTTCCAATGCTAATGAACTGAAACCATTTCCTGACCATAAAAATAAGCTTGCAGGTATAACAATCTGATGTAAAGTACTTTGATGTGCTCTCATCACAAACGCAAAGAGCTTGTAATGCCACTCAATATGCATATTTGTAAAAGAGAAGCGCGTGTGTTCAGAAACGCTGTGTGTAGTGCAGCTGCTCTTACAAAGAGGCAAAGACTAATAGGTTTACATACTGCAGCATAGCAATGCAGGAAAATACATTACAATTACAAACCGCTATCAATGCAGCTTATAAATGCTAAATAACCTGACATGCATTAGCACGTAGCAGCGGGGTGGTGCAGCCCTATACTTCAAGTGTTTGACATGCGGTGTGTTACGTTGTTTGTACCCAAAGATGATTTACACTGTGTGCCTGAACGTTCTCTTTGAGTTTATCACAATATCAATTCTAGATTACCAAGCAGCTATTCTGCACACAGAGATTCTACAATCCCCAGAGATGCTCGTGAAACCAAACAGCCAATAAGGTCTTGACAGTCTAGTGCCAGAAAGCACTATTGAAACATTTTGTACTGGGGTTTATTTAAATGACACAGCCCTCAATAACTCCGGTCGCTCCACTGCTCCACGTCAACGCTAACAAATAGTTCATTTAAATGGTGAGTTGTGTAATGCGGTAATACTTGTAGGTCATGTTACTGCTTTTTAAAGGCCGAAACATCCTTCTGCTCTGGAACACAAGCAATCAAAAAGCTTGTTTACGTTCACTCTGTCGTTGTAACTGAAATTAGTCAGAGAGGTTTGCACTAATAAATGAGTGTTGCTGTGTGACGCGCTCAGTGCTGCATTCAAGAAAAAATACGACTTCACATAAAATCAGGTCTCACATCAGACTTGGATTAAATTGTTCATTTCTTTTGCTTAACACAGCTCCAGACTGGATTAGCACTGATCTCTCATTACTTTAGACTGTAGTGATATATCCATCTTTGTTTTCCTAATTACTTTAGGGATCTATATGTAGCTTAATTTCATTTGGACATGTGCCCAACTTGTGCATTTCTGTAAAAATTTCCTTCTCTCCCCAAAATAAGCATAACAAAAAGAAAAATAGGATTATTTTAGCATTAGCTAAATATTATCAGGTGTTTGAGTTTTACAAACAAGTTAAGGCAGAAAATCTTAATTGGGAAATAAGTTGACTGATGCAGTGACCCCAAAAGAATCTAAACACATAAGCCACATATAAAAATTATTTTAAACATAAAACCAATGACATTTTAAGGAAAACTAACTTCATTACTTGACCAGTTCATAAAGTAAAAAGTAATTACAAATCATGCATCATTTGTTTGCAGATGCCATAAGGTTTTATATTTTATTTTTATCTATATTTTATTTTACTTGTGGGAACCTTAGAAAAAATGAATTTAAAAGTGAAACTAATACTAAACACTAATACTGGCCATGTATGGTTGAAAAAATAAAGCTCAAAGCACAAGTCATTATGTCCTGACTTGGCAGGCAGTGATGAAGCCGTTTAGCAATGAACGCTGTCCATGGTGCTGAAAAGACAATAACTCTACATTGAAGATTTTTATCTTTAATATATAAAATACACATAAAATATAAATATATGGTAAAATAATTCAATTTTTTTTTTGTCATGCTTATTATATATTGAAGATTTTTACCTTCAACATATAAGATTAAGACATTTTCGTCTTTAGTTTTCATTAACAAAGATATTTTTTTAAACCTGGTAAAGGTTGCATGAATTAAACATTGTAACTCAATACAATTTTTTTGTGATTATATAAGCACGAGCAGAGTGCAAAATGTATACAATTACAAATCTGTTTATTTATTTAAGTAATAGAATATTGTTGCGTGCAAGCTTTTGTGTGATATAAATCCTATTTGTTATTTTTTTATTTAGTGTAACATATTTTATTTACAATGTTACTGGTATTATGATATTGGTATAAGAGATTTTTGTGTTGGTTCACATGCCTACACTGGCTCTGTAATATCCCTGAACGAAAAAGACCAACAAAACTTCATAAACTAAACATTTAGGAAGGTTATTTGAATTCACTAACACTGTCTCATCTGTGTGCAGAAACCTGCATGTTCTTCATTAACCACACACCTGGAGCAATTAACATTGAGCTGTTATCACCTGCGCTAAATGGAATCTTATTTAAAAGAGACATTTGTGTACATTTTCTAGTGATTATGGCAGTAGTAAATCATAAAATGATGATCAAATAATGGAGAAGAACATTATAAGCTGCAATTATTCAGACGTGTAGTGCAGTCAAGTGCTCTTATGGTGTCTGGACTGCAGTGATGAGAAGATGCTACACAGTCGCAGTTAAATGTGCCAGATCAACATCACGCACAACCGGCTGCTAGATGGAGGACTGATTACCGAATCCACCTCTTAAAGCTCAAACTCTCCTGCACAATGTCATTCCAGCTCTAATCAAACATATCTGAACCGTATAATCAAGATCTTGGGTTTCTGTGATAGAAGCAGCATTGAGCTGGTCTGAATCGACAGTACTGACATGGTTTGATGTTGAGTTCATCAGTAGCACCTGTACCAAACGAGACTGTGAGGCCTGAGTTGCCTGAATCAGCAGGACATGCAATAGAAGATGCTCATTTGCGACATCTGTCAGTTCACTTCCATGTGGTTTGTGGGCAGATGTATTGCAATAATGATAAGCAACACTGCTAACGTGTCATCTAGGTATTTATAGTCTATGTTTGTGTTTACTTTGAAAATTACAAGCAGGTGTGTTTGATTGGATTTGGACCTAAACTCTGCAGGAACATAGACTGAACATCTCTGTGTATCTAGATCAAACCATATTTTTATATTTTCATATTTCACATGTTCCGATTTATTCAGCCAAAAATCTTATTATTTTGTGCAGCTGTTCTGTTATTAGAGTGGATGAAGCTTCAACAAGTCACAACTTTTTACCTGCAGAGAGAAAGAATATACAAATGACCAATATTCTGTTTTTAAGATAAAATATTTTTTTATGCAATCTTTAGGCAAAATTGGATAATGTATCAAGGAAGTGTTCGCTGCAGCTGCAGATCCTCTGAGGTGTGAAGATTTTTATAGTTGATCCACAGTAATAGAGTTTGACACCTTATTAATCTGTGATATTTTGTGTGTGCTGGCACACTGTGAAATGTGCAGGTCAGGTTATGAAATCTATAAGCTCAAGTCCCTGCACAAAATCAGCCAATCAGGTGACGTGCCCGTAAAACTAAAAGGCAACAGTGCAGTATATGATCACAGGACTAATTGAGCTACTGCTGGTGATGGAGTGGAAGCTGCAGATCGCCAAACACACTGACTGACTGTCTGCTTCCAAATGTCACAACCACTATTAAACCAAAGGACCACATTACACTGCTGATGCTCGCTGATAACATGCTGTACCTCCTTTCCTAACGATAACATAAAAAACGCATCATTTTTTAGATATTAAAATACTTTATTCTGTCTACGCTTAATATGCTGAGACAACTATAAATAAAACATTTATAGGTCGATCCTTCCCAAATGTACACAGCTATTAAAACATGTCAAGGCATCCCAACCAGCCTAAAACAGAGAAGCAACAGTGATTTAACCAATGGTGTGAGTTTAGGGTGGGGCTTTCTACTTAATGGGGGGAATATATGCCAAAACCTACAACCTTACAAACAGTCTGTATTTTTCCAGTTCTGTTTAGCATCGCTTGTGGCGGAGAAATTACATACTTCACCTGCAAGGCAATATTCTCCCATTTAATTTCATTTTAGTCTTGTGAAGTTTATTTACATTTTTGTATTCAAAACAGGTTTTCTTTCTTAATAAGTAGGAAATTCTTCCAGACTATGAAACAAAAGAAAACTAAGAGGGATAAAGAAAAGTGTGTTTCACTATTCGAAGTTCCAGGAAATTCCAGATACTTTGGGCAGAATATTCATATTTTAGTGCATCACTAATTTACATCACAATTAGAGTGAAGAACATTGGCCCTCTCATCTTGGGTCACTGTGTTGTTGATATGAATGAGGAAAATCAGCTACTGAATAGCTGCATAAACGTGCTCACAAACACTCATGCAACAGCCGCATATGTTCTTACCATATTATATTAGAAATGATGGAAGATTTAGCCAATGCAAATTACTCAGTTTCTCTCTAATCTCCAGAAAACCTAATTCCTGACCTGCCTCTCTGGAGGCATAATTAGGAATGATTCATGTTTTCTTGCCAACTTTCCTCAGGAAACTTCATAGACTCAAAATCCACATTCAGGAGCTCCATAGAAACTCAAAAAACACAACAGTGCCAAGAATTTGCGAGAGCTCAAAGTCAATACTGTGATTCTGCAGAAGTTGCAAGAGGCTGATTACTTTACATTACATCCACCTGCCTGTAGCTCTGGTCTGTGGCACCTGAGAGACCAGAGTCTGGCCTGCCGCACTGAACTTGCACTAATGAAGCTAATTACCAGTGAACTAGAAGGACGACGTGATGTCCTCCAGACGAGTCTGCTCCTCTGTAAATGCCATCAGACTGCTAACTGGGGGCGGGGGGTGATAGCAGGGTTATTAGAGTATACCTTCTTATTCTAAACCACTCCGCTGCTCCAGTTTATTCACAGCAGACATGGCTGTGAGGATTTCAGTAGAGTTTAGACAAGTTTCATAGTAAAATGTAATGGGGTGAGTAACAACATCCCCATGGCTCTAAACAGAGCTGCGTTTGGTTCACAAAATGAATTTACAAAAACAGAAAGTCCTGCCTCAGACCATTGGTTAAGCCAATGTTGTTGTGTTCCATCAAACAAACAGAGCAATGTTTCGATAGCATCACATAGCTAGTGTTTACGTTTTTTAAGGAAATCAACTTACAAGTGGATTACTTAAAACTACCTCTACATATTAAGCTGGGATAGATTAAAGTATAGTATAAAGTAATAATATTTCTGCAAAAAGACAGGAAATGTTTATAGATTATAGAATACAATTTATACCTCATTATTATTATTTTCCATTCCAACTTATGTTGAATAGAAATGTATTGCTAATTGCACTAGCACTAGCCTGTGTTTTACATGACTTATTGGAATGCGTGATTGGCTACAATTACTTCATACTTTCTTTATTCTCCTATAATAATAAAAATGTCAAAATCAACATCATATCTATTTATTTATTTAATCTGTAATTAGGAGGATTTCCTCTTGTGTCATAGCCCTGACTTTTCTGTTAGGCTTTATTTTGCACTAATGACCATCTGAATGTACATTATCTCTTATTATTATTATCCCAGTATCCATTATCCAAAAGTCTAAATTCTAAAAAAGACACAATGACTACTGCAAATTAATGCTTTTGGAAAACTTCAAATTATAATTAAAATGAAATAACAAAGTGGTGCTTTCTGCACAATAGTTACTCTCTGTCAAATTACCACGGCAACAGTATTTTCACAGAAAGGAAATGGGCATCTTGAGAAACCGAGGGCTGACACCAACAGAAAATCTGCCATGAGCACACTGCTGTTTTGTTATAAAATATGCAAAAACAATTGGCAGATATTCTTAACTGTTTATTTGGTATCTGGTATCTTGTTGGCCAGACAGGTATACCAACAGTGCTGTGTAAGCAGAAACTCCAGTGAGTGAACATCTGAACCAGGCAACATTTCCACTTTAAATGAGATTGCTGCTTGATTCGGGACAGGATGTTATTCTGCTTTCATCAATTGATTCTGCAAGCTCCTGACTCAATAAAGAGGCAGGCGATGTTCATACCTGCAACAGCTGAAAACTCAATCACGAGTACACACTAACTCAGATTGGAGCTGAAAATGGCCTTGTGACTTTACTAGACCACATAAGATCCTCTTCCAGTCCAGTTGGTTTTCCATGCTTCCTAAAGTTATAATCTGCTGAAAAAAACACATTTGGTACAAAGTGTGCACTTTTAGAACAGTGGCTATTGCCTTCCATTTGAAAATGTTAATTCACATAACAAAGATGTATTGTAATGTATTGTAAAAGGGCTTTTGAAACTGAGACCCTCTAATTACACTTAATTTAAGACCTTTAATACTTAAGAGTAATCTTTACACAGCACAAAACAGAATTTCAATGTTTGTTTAATTGTTTGGGCTGGACATCAGGGACACGCACATATAGGGACCCTGGACAGAAGTAATGGGTGGGCCTTTCACTCCTGAAGATTTTTAATATATTTTAGGATGATTCTTAAAATTTAACATTTAACAAATATAATATACTGTATAACATTCAGAAATAATCTGAAGTGTCCCTACTGAATATTGGTGCAACTAAAAAACTGTAAAATTAAAACAAAGTTATAAAAACAATTCTAAATTACAACAATTTACATGTGTAACAATTGCTAAAACAATAATAAAAGATTACAAAATTATTTATAATAAAATCCTTTTTTTAAATAAACCTGGTGTTAGTTACACAAAATTACGTAAAGCACTAAGGTAAAAATATATATTTTTTGCTTTTCTGTTGACTGACTCCCCTTTTAAAAACAACCTGTGGCAAGAAACCTTAAATCAATAACATTTTGTTAAACATTTTGTTGAATTTTTACCAGTCTTATTGTCTGTTTCCAAGAGGCATATTCCACAAGGAATGAAAATTGGGTTTTTGACAGTTTTATGAAACATTCTGAGTAATCTGAGTAATATTCTTAAAATATGCATTTAAGTTCATGTTTAGTATGACATTATTAGAAATATTAGGTATATTTCTTTAGATTTTTATAAAATAAGTTTGATATTTAGTAAGATGGCCAGCGTTCCACAGATTCCTCTCTGAGTAAATGTCTGTTTTGAGGAGATAATGAGGAATTATTGGTTATATGGCCCTGAAACCCATGTTTGCTTTATTTTTAATTACCTGTCAGTTCCCGCCAGCTGTAAGCTTAACAAATGTCATTGATCTGCAAAAGCATTTAAGCAAGAGACGATTTGGCTGGGTCATCTAGATATTAATGACAAAACATATTTCCTCTTTATAGCACACTACACTAGAGCTGAGCCCCAGCAGAACATGCAGAAGACAGCACGTTGCTTCATCCAATCAGGGAATCCGAGTGGTGTTCTTCAGGAAAGATCCACCTTAAAATCAACCCAATGTTTCCAAGCACAATTAATCTGCAAGCTTATTTCGCTCACAGAATAAAGGGCCTTTGCTGAATTCTTCAGAACATTGCAAACTCCCCCATGCCTTAAATTTGTCTTATGAGGCAGGTGGAAAGAATGAGATGAAATGAGATTCCACTCACTTAACAAGTTCATTGTCTCTCAACATTAACTACAGAGCAAGTGCCTGATTCTAAATACTGGTGCACTGATTAATGTGTCTGTCCCTTGATCTACATTGTAAAATAAAATGGAAAAAAACAATTACATTTTATCTAGCTTACAGGGCCTTTGCAGTCACATATCCAAAGAAATGTGAATTTCTTTTAAATCGACATAAAATCATTTTAGACCAACAACATTCCCCCAAATGTTGCCCCAACTAACATAACAGTCTGAATGAACCATGCTAAACAATGTTGCTGATTTGTTACAATTTCCCATCATGCATTGCAACATGAAAATATTATCTAGTCAATGTTATGGGATTGTTTTGTTTAGCGTGAGTGCTGTTGTTGTCACTATCACTGGTATTTTTAGCTATTATTAACAGATAAAAATGTTTTCCAACTGTGATCTTGGCAGGTTTAACAACACACGTCATGAGAGAGTTCAGAGATGAAAGATATAAGTGCCACTCTCAGTCCATAACAGTCACAAAACATGAGTGAAGATAAATTAGATCATTTTCATACCCACAATCCATTTCTATGACCTTTAAAGGCATTAGCAATATCATTCAGACATGAGGAGATAGAAAACCCTAATAACTGCTCAATTAAAGTAGGCGGATTCAAAGATCAATTCAAAGGTTAAACTGACTTAGATTTCTTGGGGGTGGAAACTATATTGATCTGTTTCCTGTGGCTGGGATGTCAAGAAGATTTCTGGGTCAATGCTTGTGGAAACCTAATGCTACATTTACCTTCAGCTGTCAAAATATCACTCTATTTTATATTGTCTACTCTTTGTATTAAAATTGCATTTTAGGTACAGCAAGTATTTATATTGACCACAGATATAATACATAAACATGCTTTGTTTAATTCTAAAAACATTCCTGAAGAGGACAAAGTTAAAATACTAAATAATTTCTATATCAATAGCAATTAGATAATCATTTAATTAAAAGTGAACATTTTCCATGGTATGTTCAGACAGACTGAAATACACAATGTTATTGTATTAAAAGGTTCTGAAATACTTCTTTATAAAATGAAAAACTTCTTTATAAAATGGTCAGAACGCTGCAAATGACATACCGGGACACATGTTTATTTTAAAGTTTTGATTAAAAGCATTTGGGACAGCAGGTGGCCAAGTCATTCATCTAAACGGCAGTTTCTTAGCTGGCATAGAACACTAGAAAGGACACAATCCGAAAATCTGTGGTCTTTGCTTACAGGATCTTGACTGCTGTCAGATTGTTTTGGGCCAATCACCTGAAGCAAAATGCCATGTGACTGCAGCATAATAATGTTGCATAATAATGTAAATATGACAATGCTGATTGGCTGATGACATGATAACTAGCGACCCAGTAGCGATCTTGAGTTGTGACTCAAATGCAGCAAACAGAAAAAAGACCATTCCATGCCTTTGAGAGCTTTGCCACAAAGAATGTGGTTACTGGTTACAATTGCATGTTTTTCTAAATTCCATGCTGCTTACAAAAAATGATCAGAATTAGGTACATAGATGCTGTTTGCAGGCAGATGGCACTACAGCATCTGTCAGCAGGGGCTAATAGGGTCATGCTAAACACTGACCTTTTCAACAGTCATTGATATTATTATTTACTTTTCATTATTTTATCATTCATTTTCCCTATATGAATTTCAAAACAATTCTACATTCTGAATCATAAACTCCAAGATTAACCATATAAACTCTGATTTGACACAAAAAAAGCACAGAAAAATGTATTTATAAAAAAAATATTTTTAATACAAATTGCCATAAGGATAACATGCATGTAAACGTATATGTGTGTGTTGTTTGTGTGTGTGTGTGTATGTGCAAATATGTGTACATATATATATATATATATATATATTTAACCCACAGAAGCCAAAATTTCTACACTCACCTGCTTGGACAAAAAGGATCATGCATTTTTAATTGGATGGCTTAGTGTTGTGGTTTAAATGAGTTTGTTTATCCTAGTGGTGTGTATAATTATAGCTAAATTACATTCTACATCACTCACCAAATCATGATGTGCACACATTGAAACCATCACAGAGCATAACAATTGGCATTTCATGGGATAACCAAAACAATCTCGAGTTTGTATTACGGCACATGTGCCATGTTCCATGTATGTGGATTACCTTTTTGGATTTTGTATTTTTTCCATTATTGCATTTGCTTTTAGATGTTTGCTGAAGCATGTGACAAACATGCTTGCAATCATATACTTTACTACTTAAGAATTCTGTCAAACTTAAAATCAATACCTTTACTCTCTCACCACAATCAATAGAAAAATGACCATCTGAACAGCCAAGGTTTATAGTAAAATTAAACCAGCAAACCATAACCATAACAGTATATAAATAAATGATAAATGTGGGTCTCTGAGGATATTTTAGTGTTCTGGTTGGTTTTTAATATTGGAAATAGGGATCGCTGTGCCAAGCATGCAAATGCTTGCTCATCTTTCAAAGAGACACAAGCGATCTCTTCTTACCCTTTTGGGAGTGCATGCATTTATTTGCACTATCCCAAGAGTCCCTCAGTCAGTGTACCAGCGCCCCATTATGACTCAACAAAGAGACATCCTGAGCTCAACTCTACAAAATGATATTCAGCGCTCTGACACTTGACACATCATTTCCATTGTGTTTTCTAAAGAGACCTAGAATCGTAGCAGAATAAAATAGGACTCTGCCAAGCCAATGATAAAGCAAAAGGAGCATGGTTTTGTTCAAAACGATTGCTCTCCCGGGACAGCTTCTTACAGGCCTGGGAAACAAATATCAGAAATAAAGAGGGTGACAACACACAAGTGCGAGGCCGTAACTCTTTAAATCTTTTTAGTGTTTTAGTTTGTGTTGTTCCTTAAAGACAACCATAGTTTTCATTTCTATCCTATGTTGACATACTTCCTTTTAAAACAGGAAGCTGTGGCAGGACATATCAAAGGGCTCTTGCCTTCTTTAAATAGCCAATAGGCTGACGCTTAAGTCATGAACTGTGATTTGGTACTTACTATTGCTACTATGGCTGCAGGTAAGCAGATCCGTAGCTGGAGAAGTTTCTTCTGTTTGTATTAATCTCAAGGGCAACTGTTCTGTTCTGCTATCTTAGCCTATAGCCATTCAGTTCTGTATCCAGGATTTTCGAGCCAATCATATGAGCCAGAAATACCATCATTCTGCAATAAAATGACGTCCTGCCATTGTAACAATACTGATAAAAGATGAGCTATTTAAACAAAAAATGGAACAGAATTAAAATTTTAGTAAGAAGAACATAAAGACATCACTGTAACTCAAGAAACGGTGACTCTGTGTGATGTTAAGATGAGAATGGTGGTGACACCAAGTACACATAGTAAGTGAAGCACACTAACTGGATTTGAACTTACTCCCCATACCAGTGCTGACATGAAAGTACCTTTCTTATTTTGGATTGAAAAGGAACAGAGACATGTATTAAATTTGGGATGAGGGTTTATATGGTTTGTTACAGACTGAAAATCTTGTTGTACCATTGCACCTTGTGCTCAGCAGAGCAACAGTTGTGGGGAGGTAGAGAGACAGAGGAAGAGAGAGAGATAGAGAGCAGTGCAGACTGACTCTATTCAGAGTAAATCAAGCGTTCCCAGCCATTCAGAGATCAAAGTAAGAGGATGCTGCAGGTTCCTCTTCAGTAAATAAAAGCTTCATGGCAGCATGTGTGTGCTTGTCCTGTGATATATTTGATTAATAAACCCAATCACTGTTTGCATAACCGGCCCCCGATCTGTGAGCTGGCCTCCTGGATGATTGGCAGGAACATGAGCAGGTGGCCATAAGCCCCAAATAAAAACAAATTCTGTATGTGTATGTGTGAGCATGTGTGTGTGCAATCTTGTTATTAGGAAATCAATGAGGATTGTGGAAAAAGCATATTTAAAGTCATCATTACATAAAGCCCTGTGTTCTGGTTTTATTGTGAAGAGATGATTGGTGCATGTTACTCCAAATAAAGAAAGTTTTATAATCTTTACCATCTTTTATGAAAATTTAATAAATTACTCTACCTCTGAAATTACTTTCTTCTTCGGCTGATGAAACAAATCCCTCGTACTTTTAAACCTCTCCTCTACAACCATCTGCCCCCATTCATATGCTCAATGCTTACTTTTCACTATCCAATTAATTCACAAAAAGAAAAGTCTTGTTTTATTCATTTAATACAGTTTAATTAGAAAATTCTTCAGATTATAGGTGTAAAACAGTTTGGAAATACGACTTCATGTTGATTTTGAAGGATAACAGCATCTTCCATTTTGCTCATAACTGACAGCAACATAAAACATATTTTAAATATTACTTTCCATGTGAAAATTATAACACCTCTACAGACTACTGTATGTTCCTATG
>JAZGTK010017664.1:0-12180 GCA_036877625.1 Ambastaia sidthimunki
AGATTGATGAGCCTCATTTTCAATTCCCTATTGACTGGAATAGCAAGACACAGAAATCCAAAGCTAGTTCTCAGGTAGGTGTATTTGTCTTTGGTTTTACAAATGTTTCTGTTCAGCATTGTGGCACCAGTTTTTCTCATAACTGGAGTGGCAGAATTGTATCTACATCCATAATTCCTTAATATTAAAGGGTTCTTTGGTATATTAATTATATTTAATTATTTCTTTGTGGCAGTATTTGCGCCCATTCTTTTTATCCTGTGGTCAGTATTTGGCTCTTTTGGGCGTTCCCTCCAGCAGAACCACGCAGCACTGTGGTCTTTACATGTCTCTGTCTACAACTCTTGCTGTGGCCACATCTCCCCTTCACTACCGCCTCAGTCAGCGGCTACTCTACCACAAAATTACTATTCAAGAACTACAGGTCTGTGCATTTGTGTATTTTATGTTTATATGTAAATAACACACAATAATCAGTTATTTCCCTACCCTTGTGTTAAAACATAAAATAAGATGTTCAGTAGAAGAAAGAATCTCAAAAGGATTTGGAAAAACATGAAGCCTTTTTTTTATTTTTATTTTGGGGGTGAACAAAACTTGAGCTTTCTTTCCTTTACAGGCTCTGGCTCCAGCCATTGATTGGCTAGCTTGCCTAAATGCCATATTTCAGCCTCTTTCCATCAGTCAATCACATCTTGTTTTAGTACACAATCTTCCATACATTGTCCACATGTCTCAAACAATCAGCCAATGGAAAATCCATCATGACATTATGGGGACGTAAGTCATACAGGTCACATTTTGTCATATTTCCTTTAAAGAAGGTGATGACAGCTTGACAAATTGTGGATTAATGTTTTTGTGTTCATATGTCTGCAGTGATCCCCTTCATACATACATGATCTTCAGCCTTTTGCACACCCTCATACCTGCACTGGACTCAAGGTTTATCCAAACAAAGAGAAACTTTTCAATTGCAACTGGAGATACACAGGAGGTCAGCAAGGAATGAATTACCCACAATTCCTGTTTGTATAAAGTGAAGTAGGCGCAGACTGCATTATTGATCTCACTGTGTTTTACTGGCTGTGAATGCAGGACACACCACGCTGGTGGAATTGTGTTCAGCAGACCGAGCGAGGCTTTGACACCTTACTGAGTCATGTGATCAGAGAAACACATGCACAGAAAGAGGTACTGTACATAGCTGCATTTTGGTTAACTTGTTCAAATAAAGATTAAGAATAAACAAAAGTTAAAATGTATTGTAATATTTTGAGACTAAATTCATAAATTAATTGTTTTCCTCTCTGCCAGGCTGAGGAGTTGATACATGATATTTACTCGTCCCTTAAGATGAAACTAGCCGATCTGACCTGGAAGGACAAGAAATCATCAGGTTTTATTTTAAATAAGGTAAAATGTCAACCAAACACAAACCCAAATGCCTAAATGAACCTATGTATGGAATATGTTCAGATAAGTTTGTATCTTTTTCAGATTAAATCTTTCACTCCAAGACTCTCCACTACAACAAATGACCTAAATCATACAGAACTCAATCAGCTCTACGCCGAGGTACGTTCTTATAGATAAATGATGGAACCCTCAACAGAATGAGTGAATTAAATGTTTACATTTAGGTTTTTAGCAGATGCTTTTGTCCAAAGCGACTTACAGTGAAACACATTTCTGAGCATGCGCTGCTGTTTCTGCTTCTCTGCACTCAGGTGGTTGTGAGTGAGGAGGATTATTTCTCCAACTACCTGCAGGTGCTGGTGCTGGAGCAGAAGAGCAGGAGCAGACTGCTGTCACACAACACACAGGCTGAAGGGTTTGTGCTCTCATTCACTCTGTTTATGAAATCACATCATTGTTATTTCACATAGTGTTGCATATTAGAAAAAAATCTAATTTTTTTTTTTTTAAATAGTAATTTAAATATTAATAATAATTGAACAGAAAAGTCAAAAGAATGAACAAACAGACTAATTTGATTAGGTTTAATTATTTGCTGAATTTTATATTTAAAAAAAATTACATTGTTATTTTCTGGGATTTTCAAATATTTGCAGTGTATTATTCGCTGAGATTTGAAACTATTCACATTGCAAGTTAAAATCTTTTTGTTTATCATACTGTTTTATTAGATTATTAATGAACTGTCATCCCTGTCCTCTAGTTTGTCTGTCACTCCATTCCTCTCTGGTAATGACATCATCGTCCCTGTTGGAATGTTTGTGTCACCTTTTTTCCATTTCTCGCATCCAAGGTATCTGCTGACATTATGAATGCAAAATATTCATTCACACCTAATCTACACTTTTTATTTGTCTGCATATAATATACAGAAGATAATATATTTAATAATGTGTAAATACATTTTTGCATCATAATATTTTCCAGGGCGCTGAATTATGGAACATTAGGATTTCTGCTGGCTAAAGATTTTCTTCACCTTCTGTTACCTGATAGTGAGTCAGTTTTAATGTGTATGCAAACATTTGGGTGTGTATATATGTTCATGAATGTTTTCACAATTTGTGAATTTCTCACCACTAGTCCACACACAGGCCAGGAATCCTGAGCTGGAGAGTGCGTGTGTGTGGTCTCATTATCTGAGCGTGACAGAGGGTCCTGGTCAGGTTGGGGCTTTCTCTCTTTCTCCTTTTAAGCAACAGGAGGTTTGGGTGCAGTACTCTGCTCTACAAGTAGCACTACATGTAAGTTAACTTGCTCCAGAGTAATACGTTTTAAATTGCTATTGAGGAATGATCCTAATATTTGTCCTTGTTTATTTATTATACTATTATACTGCATTTGTTCCTCCTACAGGCTTATAAGATTAGTTTCACAAGGCATCCAGCAGATCTGTCTCTGTCAGGCCTCTCCTACATTCACCTGTTCCTCTCGTCCTTTACAAAGGTACCTAGATCATTTCAATAAGAAATACATAGGCACTAAAGCATAAGTGATAAGCATAATCAACAAGCATGTGTTCTAATCAAACATTTTCTTCAAATGTCACAGGTGAGCTGTGACGCAGACTCCTACCGAGAATTCATGCCCTTTGAACCCTCCTTTCTCGTGTCGGTCCTGTGTTCAAACTCACGATTCTGTCTAAAACCACTGACCTGCCTGAATAAATATCAGCATTATCCTCCTGAGATGTGTCCAGATCGAATGCACTGAATTTGGCAGGAATCATTCTGAGACCTGTGGAATCGATGAGCTGGTTTAGGACCATTGAATCATTGGAGCTGCTCACTGTTTCCTGAATGAAGAGAGAGTGAATAAATATGGACAAAGCCACTCAGCATAATCAGCCTTTGCCATGAATGTATTCACTTGCACAAGCTGATTTACAGCAATGCATATAGAAATGTTATATCTGTTAAAAAAACGTGATAAATTATGCATGATGAACAGTTAAAAGCTGCTTGGTGGAAATGATCTCATTTATATGTTTCACATATTTTGTAAATGGAAAGCAACATTTTCCTGTGGTTACACAAGAGTTAAACTATTGTTACTTTTTAAAAAAACACAACAAAGGAGAGCATTTCACCTCATTACAAGGATTATATTTGTTATTCACTGACGATGAATAACTGTATTTTAATTTTCTGTAGTGTAAATACAGTTTGAGGTTGACAACTCTGAATGTGCCACAAATATCACTTATTTTGAATGAAACTTATTCAAATAAATACAAACGACACATTTTCACATAACAATTTAGAAATGTTTCATTCTTTTGATTATGAATTATAAATGCATTATAATAATAATTTATAATAGTAAGTAAAACCAAGAAATATTTTTATGAAAGTTAAACGTTGTTACTAGTTAGTTAAAAAGTACACATTATAGTTATACATTTGAATTAGATTCTACATTACAAAAAGTGGTAAAGAGTAATATTTTACTATATTATTCAAAATTACGTTAAGAGACTCTTGTCATCTAATTTTAGTGTAAAGGGACCATCATCAAAAAGCGCCACTTTAAACAAGTTTATTGTTGTGGCGCACACTTAATGCGTCGTAGTTGTCCGTCAACATGGCTGCGCACGCTGGAGACAAGCGTGGTCTGGAGCATTTAGATGAATATGAACCAAAACCTGCAAAACTTCAACGAAATTTGCATGATAAGATGACGGAAAAGCGGCTTGTTGTTGTTTTAGAAGGAGCGACGCTCGAAACCGTAAAGGTAAAAGACGACACTCGGTGAAGAAACATGCGTTATTAGAGCATAACTTTCTAATGAAAAATGCTTTGTTCCAAAAAAAAATTTAATGCAAACGCATTTCTGTGCAGGTTGGAAAAACATTTGAGTTGCTGAATTGTGATCAACATAAGAATATAATCGTAAAGAATGGAAGAGACCCTGGAAAGATTCGTCCTGATATCACACATCAGGTGAAAGCTGTTTAACTTTAAAATCACTGTCAAGTCTGTGTGATCTTTAAATGTTTTGTGTAACTAAAATGTCTATATTAAATTACTAAAATTAACATGTAAAGTTACGTAGATGGCTTTGACTGTGTGGGTTTTATTTTGACAAATTAGTCTTGGAGGGTTTTCCATACTCGTGGCTAATCGTTGTGTCTGCTTTTACTACAGTGCCTGTTGATGCTTTTGGATAGTCCTTTGAATAGAGCAGGACTGTTACAGGTGTACATTCACACAGAGAAGAATGTTTTGATAGAGATCAATCCACAGACGAGAATTCCTCGCACCTTTTCACGGTTTTGTGGACTTATGGGTAAATTCACATACAAACTCCATTTATACATTAACATCATTAGGAAGGGACTGTTCGTTTCCTGTTGTTGAGGTTGAYCACTTTTTGTCTAATGCCACAAAACAGTGACATTTGATGACATTTCTTGACATTTGATTAAAAATTAATACACTTTTAAATAGTAATTAGTACACTTTTAACACCTAATAAGAGATGTATTTTTGTAATATTATACACCAGGCCCTGAAATTCAGCGCTGGTTTGCTGGTATTGCACATTTTTTTCCCCATAAGTTTTGCGCTAACACAAGAATTTCCTGCAAATTTAGAAACTTGTGAGAACAGAACCGAACCCAACGGCTCCAAAACCATGATATAAATCAAACCGCAGCATTGGTATATCGTTACACCCCTAGTTAAAACCATGAACCCCCCCTCCACAAAATTCATATAAGATTATCATTCTAAATACATGTTGTGTCTTGTACTAAGTCAGCTTTTACTGTTTGCCCTCCTGCAGTCCAGCTTCTGCACAAGCTGAGTGTAAGAGCAGCAGATGGTCCACAGCGTTTGTTACGGCTGATTAAAAATCCTGTATCAGACCACCTGCCACCTGGATGCCCCCGATTTTCTACATCATTCAAAGCAGGAGATGCTGTGTGTCCCCGAACTGTTGTGCCTGAAGATGGACCTGCTGCTGTTGTCATTGGAGCATTTGCACATGGAGCAGTGAGTGGCTGTTCATGTAGAGCAGTAGAACAGATTAAAGCACAGAATTTTAAACATGATTTGTGCCCAGTTTGCAAGTTTGTGATCATCTTTCTTCTATGTTTTGTCGTAGGTGAATGTCGACTATACAGAGAAGACAGTGTCCATAAGTAACTATCCTCTGTCTGCTGCACTGACTTGTGCCAAAATATGTTCAGCATTTGAGGAGGTCTGGGGAGTGTTGTGACGAGAAAATGTTTGAACAGTCATGTTTCTGCCTGTATGAGGACCAGGACAGTGCACAGGACTGCACTGTGTGTGCATGGTCATTTGTATAAAAACTTTGTGATTTCACAACAGAAAGCATGTTTTATGTTACACAATATTAACTTGTACTGAACCACAATGGCTGTACTCTTAAGAGTGTAATACCTATATTTACTTAGTATACTTAGTATTTTTACAAATAGGTTTATACATTTAAAATTTTCAATTTGGATTGTAAAAATCTTTCTGGTGTCAATAAACATATTGTGGTGTAAGTAAACCTACATCAGCTGCATTTAAAACCGTGTACACATTATTTTATGCAGTGTTGGAAAGAGGAGAACCTTGTCTATACTGTTATGTGATACTGTTACACAACACAAATTTCTTGCCATCGCCCACAACAGCTAGAGGGACAAACAGAAACTTCTGTCTTTAAACTCACAAAACATGGTATGTGAAAACCTGATGTGTTTGAATCTGTGTATGAGGCTTCAAGTAGGATTTAGGAGGAAGGATTCCTCACCTTCTGATGCAATGTGAAGTGAACCTTTCTCAAAATGGAAATGGCCAATGTTAGGCATGACAGAATGGCGTAAACCCTCTAGCTGTTTTTAATTCCCATGTAAACCACAGATTTACTGGCTAATTGCTTTATTTTAAAGCCTTCAAAGAGTGTAAATTAACAAAATAAAAATAATTTCTACTGACAATTGTAGAGAATTCTATTCTAGAGAATTGACAAGTTAAGATTTTTGTTTTGGATTGTTTTATGTAGACAACATAGAACTATATTTACATAATGGAGAATGTACATAATCGTAAATGACTGTTCCTTCAAGAGCTATCGTCCCCTTCTTCCAGGGCAGAACACCTGCTGAGGTTCATTGTTGTGTCTATTGTCTCCTCTGCCTGTAACGATGAAGTGCCCGCTTCAGTCTCATCTATTTCTGCTGTCGATTCATCATTCATTTCAGGATCCTCGCAGTCTTTAGATTCATCAAGCACAGATGTCTCTGTCGGATCAAGATACGCACATATAGAACTTTTCCGTCCGTACACTTCCTCATTAAGAGCCAACACCTCTATGCGGTTGGAGACCGGCTCATCCTCTTTCCTTTCGGACAGAAATGTCCTCTGCAGCATCAGTTTCTTCATCGTGTGACATTTGTATTTGAGGGCTGGACTCGAGTCTGTACTGCTCTCGTGACCCTTTTCAAAGATCACACACGTTCCGATGGCATCCTCATATTCCCCGGCAAACACATACCGTCCCACCTGTTTAATGATTGTATTTACATAGAATTATTTTTGGGTGATTTTATTTTTTGTTAAAAAGACTGAAAAATACAAACATTGAACTACAACTTAAAGAAAAAGTATTTTATCAATATGTGAACGTTATATCTATATTATGAGTTCACTCATATTTATCCACAAATGGAAATGGGTGTTGCTTAACCTATTTGTACTCATTTTTAAACAGAAATAACAAAGCAAAGCGTTTGTAAATTATAGACTTAAACCTATATATAATATAGGTATATAATTTATATAAAATTGAGATTTTATTTCATTTGTTTTACTATATTTTGTTGTGTTTGTTTCTGTTAGTAATTAACTTGATGGAAAAAAGATACCGTCGCACCTGCATCATGGGCTGCTCGCTGTCAATGTCCACTATCTTACATGTGCCTTGACGGCTAGAGAGAAAGTCCGAGCTGATGATTCCAGACAACTCCGCTACAACAAACTGCTCCTCTTCTTCCCATTCGTCCTCCATCGCTAAAGAAGCAATTGTATTTATTTATCTCCTGAGTTGAGATGTCATGCTACATGTGCTTAAGTTCTTCGCCAATTTCAATTGCTTTCGTAGAATGTGCGCGACGGAAGTGAAGTCAAACGCCGCTTCCGGGAGACCAACGTGTGCAGAAAAGTCACATGTGCGCTCGTGTAGACGGAGTTAGAGCTGCACATCTGCGTCAATAAACCGTATAAAGTGTTATTGAAATTTCTAGAGACGATTTAGAGCAAATTATAACTATCGAAGATTTCTGAATAAAAGTAAGTATATTGTGGATTTGTAGTTACTTGTTTTTGCGTCGTAATCAGTAAAATAGTTTGGTAGCTTGCAGCGTGCTAGTAAATTATTTGCGATATATACACATTGTATCTTATCTTAAGTAATGAAAATGTTGGTTCAAGTCTTTTTTACCCTAACATTGTTAGTATTAACATAAACTTAGCAAAACCGTAGAAAAGTAGAAACATCACCCGCTTCGATCTGGCAGTAAAATGTTAAAGTTCCTACCTTAAAAAATGGTTTTAAGGTAGACATATTTTAATGTCGTCATAAAAAAAGTTATGAAAAGCTTTAATTATATAGATTAGTATTTCATAATGTATGATAGCCACTCAGCACATGGGGCACGACAATCCACAAACGATGTAGCTTTGTTTCACATAATAATAGTGACTTGGATGTTTAACCTAAGGTTAATATTTCATCATATTAAGTGATCACTTGCGTTGTTGTAGAAGAATATTTGTGTAGGTGTCAGACATGGGCAGGAAGTTGGATCCCACCCATAAGGTGAAGAGGGGACCTGGACGCAAGGCCAGGAAACAGCAGGGAGCAGAGAGCGAGCTGGCCAAGTTTTTGGTGGATGGTAAGTGCCACATACTTTTTGTTGTGATTTATTTCCTCATAATGATAATGAGTTAAGTAAGAAAAGTGCGTGTGTCTTTTCAGATAATGGGCCAAAAAAACTGTCAAGCAGAGCAAGAAAAAGGTATGTAAAAAAAACAATCATAGGTCGCTGGAATAATATTTTCTAATTTCCTTGTTGATGACTTGAAAATAAATGTAAAAATAAATTTCTACAGAGCTGTAAAGAGAGCTCAAGTGATGAAGGAACCCAAACCAGAGGAAAAACCCAAAAAAGGTACTTAAAGGTTTAAACATTCAACTCAAACACAATCACAGTGTTTATACATCTTTAAATTAAGAAATCAGTATGTGTTTTTCAGGATTCTCAGACGAAAATAGTCAGTGGCTGAAACCTGCACTGAGAAAACGAAAGATTGAACAATCTGAAGATGATGAGGACAGTGACAGCCACTGGGAGGAAGATGATGATGATGAAGAGAGCCCTGTAAAAGAGGAAATTGAAGATGATGATGATGATGAAGAGAGCCCTGTAAAAGAGGAAATTGAAGATGATGATGATGATGAAGATATGGTTGATGACTATGGTGCTGATGAAGAGGATAAACAAGACAGTGATGGGGAAGAGGTGTGTTAAGATAAACAGGGACAGTTCTTTGTTTAATGTTTTAAATGGCATATTACCACACCAATTTTACTGCTTATGAAGTATATATTAGACATTCTCTGCAGAGTATGTATACGTGATACATGGACGATGTGCTACATTTTCTCAAATGTATGTTATACTGCTAGTGCCTCATTGTTCCCATCATTCTTTGCTTCATCAGCTTCTGCCTATAGAAAGAGCCGCAAGAAAACAGAAAAAACAGAAACTCATGAAACAAGAGAGTGATGAAGATGAGGAGGAGGAGGTGAGTGGTGAAGAAGCGGAGGAGGAAAGTGATGAAGAAATGGAGGAGGAGGATACCGTGCAGGTAAACATTGACGAGATGGACAAATTCAAACTCCCTACAGCTGCAGAAAGACAGAAAGAGGGTGAGTCATGACAGTAAACTGATAAACTCATTTTATTTTCTCATCCAATATATGTTAACCCCCCTTTCCTGCATCTCTAATGTTGTAGGGATTTTACCTGTGGACCTGCAGAGCATTCATCAGAGGATCAAGGATAATGTGGATGTTCTGACGCACTTCAATGAGAAGAGAGAGGAGGGGAAGGAGAGATCAGAGTATGTCTCTCTTCTGTGCGCTGATCTCTGCACCTATTACAGCTACAACCAGTTCCTTATCGGCAAACTCATGGACCTGTTTCCTGTCTCAGAGGTGTGTGTGTGTATCTGTTCTTGCTTTGGAGATTGTTTAAGTCTCAGGCCTAAATGAACCATGCACAAGTTCAGTTGCTGACTAAAGACACTTCCTGTTTTAGTACCGCCCACCTGCTTCCTCTCAAGGTGTGTGGCTATGCTAACAGGATAGATGAACTGTCTGTCAGATCTGAAGGGATGGTTGGCCACACCCCTTCCATCTCTATATGCATTGGCAGCACATGTATATTAGGAAGCAAATAGTTGAATAGCAGCAAAACCTTGAAATTATGTTTAATGTGTTGATTGGTGCACAACTGGATTTGTGTTTTCTATTACAGCTCATTGATTTTCTTGAGGCCAATGAGATTCACAGGCCAGTTACCATCAGAACAAACACGCTGAAGACCAGGAGAAGAGACTTAGCTCAGGTAAAAAAAGATTCTGTGTTCTTTCACTAAAATATTGTGACATTTTGTACCAGTGATCCTGTTACATCTGATAGAAACTTTGATATTTAAAAAAAATAGAAAGGCAAAAAAAAGTTAACAAACATTTATTGTAAACATTAATAAACATTTTTTTATTTATCCAGTTATAGTTCTAGGCTAATTCTTTCTAGGCATCCACCTACTTGTGTGTCAATCAGATGTTTTGCTAAAAATGTTATGTGGTGTTAAATAACCATCAGATCAAAAAAAAATTCAACTTCATGAAGCTACTTTTTTAGGAAGCACACGCGTACCATGTAAATACAAGTTGTAAAGCACCCGTGTCTCACCCAACCAAATGTGAACCTGAAACAGATAAACTGGGTCAAAGTATCATGTGTAATCTGATGGCTTGTTTTCTAACCACAGGCTCTGATTAACAGAGGAGTGAACTTGGATCCATTAGGAAAATGGTCCAAAGTGGGACTGGTTATCTATGACTCCTCTGTTCCCATAGGTCAGTGCCTTTAACTTTTCTCTTTAGATTTTAGTTTTTAATTACCAGAGACTTGATGACAATTGTCATTATTTTTGTCATGCAGGAGCAACTCCAGAGTATTTGGCAGGCCACTACATGCTACAAGGAGCCTCTTCATTTTTGCCTGTAATGGCGCTGTCTCCCCAGGAGGGGGAGTTAGTGTTAGACATGAGTTCTGCTCCAGGAGGCAAAACCACATATATGGGTGAGCATATGCTTCTCTATAGCAGTCATACCAACTGCTGTGCCTCCGTAATGAGGCTAATCTCTGAGTCTTTACATTATAAGGGAGATTGTGGCTTTTTATGGAACGGTTTAAAATGCGGTTTTCCCAAGCATGAGCATCAAAATACAAAAAGCCAGTTATAAGATATTTTGGTATGAAATAAGCAGCAGGACTGTTTTTGAATATTTGATTTCTGTATTTCAGCTCAGTTAATGAGGAACACAGGCACAATAGTGGCCAATGATGCAAATGCAGACAGGTTAAAGAGTGTTGTGGGAAACATTCATCGTCTGGGTGTCACCAACACTGTCATCTGCAACTATGATGGCAGACAGTTTCCCAAGGTTTGTCCTTATGTCTCTGTATTACAAGAACATCACTGCAGTCATGTGACACATTCTGCCAAGTCACTCTTTGCAAATCCTTTCTTTAAATCGAACACTGGTAATGTTTTTTAATTATCTTTATTTTTAACACACACAACACACATCTAGCAAGTATTCACAAAATTGTTCGTTGGGGTGTTAATTTCAAATTTCAGCATTTTTTAGAAATCCCTTACTCTTCTCTTAATTGGAAATTCATTAAGTCAGATTGTAATAACTTATGTGTGTAATCTGACGTGTTATGTTTTGAATGTCAGGTCATGGGAGGTTTTGACAGAGTCTTACTGGATGCTCCTTGCTCAGGCACAGGTGTCATCTCCAAAGATCCAGCTGTAAAAACTGGCAAGGTAATTCCATTCTAAAAATAACCCAATGTCTTTCTTGACATGGTCGTGACTGCTTCTGCCTCATTATTTTGCAGGAGTTTTGCATTTTGTGGACCTTCTCAACTGCAGAATTCTAAAAATCTCTTTTTCTGTGTGTCAGGATGAGTCTGATATTCTCCGCTCAGCTCACCTGCAGAAGGAACTCATCCTGTCTGCCATTGACTCTGTAAATGCTGACTCTGCAACAGGTGGATACCTCATTTACTGCACCTGCTCTATTATGGTAAGATGAACTGCACTGATGTTGATGGTGTCCTTAGAATTTCTGTCTAGACAAAGACAAACTAAACTATAAGAAACAGGGTTGCTTCATGTATAATCGGACAGAAATGAGTTTGTTCTATAGACCACAAAAGGAAATTCTTAATTTTCACGATTCTCTTTTCTATACACTGTTAGCAGCAGTCAAATTCTAAAAATGACTGAACAAGCATCATAAAGTATCATAACAGTAATTCATCCAACTCAGGCCTGTCATTTGAAGTCATACAAAGCCATGTCACATGCTTATTTTGGAA
>JAZGTK010017665.1:0-12179 GCA_036877625.1 Ambastaia sidthimunki
GAGAATGCAGTCAGACAGGATAACTTTCCAAAATACTGCCTGGATGGGGGATGCTTGTCATATCTCAATTACACACTTTAACACGTTGGCAGTCCTCACTAATTGTGGGTGAAAGCCACATGACTTATTTACCTATTTAGACATTATTTATTTGCATGTATTTTTACAACACAAATGTGTATTTGTGGATATCCTATTAAGGATATTGTAGTTAGTCTGTGGTTTTGAGCTATTTAAACTGAATGTGGTCAACCACCACACAGTTGTAGCTAAACAGTGCTAAGCCAGTGGTTCATTGGTTAAAATGTATGAAGTTGAGCTAAAATACTGAAAAACAGATCAAGCACAATACAGAATCATAATTCTTTCATTCCACCATCATCTATGTGTGACACAAGAGTTACAAAGATAGACAGTGAGGTCATTGTTGGGTATATCTCACCTCCTCCTGCATCCACCCTGCGTATGATTTAGCTAACAACCACAAAGAAACGAAGGAAGCAGGAGAAAAGCAAAAACGAAACAGGATGTAGAGAGAGGCCATAAACAATATTGTATGAATGCTTCGAACCTGTGACCGTGCGTTCAGGAAGGGTTTTATGCCACATTAAGACCAACTAATCCTGTCTGTGTGTCTGACCCTTCACTTTTGTGCTTGCCACTACTTTTTCGGTTCTCTGAATATAAAAGCGCGAATTGTAGAAGATTGTTGTGCTTAATGATTATTGTTAGAAGTACACATTACTGGCAATTTTACCTAAGATACTGCAAAGTATTGCTATGTACTTGCCCTAGTCAGCACATACACCCTAGCGCAAATTATTTTCATGATGAGATTTTTAGGTGACACCCTTTAGACAAGCTGTGTTTAGAAGCAATTTAGGCCTATACCTTACAAATACTGGGTTAAAGAACAGTGCTGTCTATTTAACTAAATTACTGTGCCTCAACTGGTACCACATGATGCTAGCAAAACCAAGGCTGTAGGACATACACATAAGATGTATAGCTCAAAGTTGCTTTAAATAAATGTGTCATAAATGGAAATTACATTCATATTTTAAGATTTCACTGATTTGAAATATATAGAGCGTTTCTGAGAGCTTTGGGGTATAATCTGCAGATGGCGACGCAGGTCACATGAGTGAAGCCTGAACTAACTGTCAGACAGCTGTCAAGACAACTCATTTACATTTATGCATTTGGCTCTGCCAACTGAGCCACAGGAACACCTGTAGTTCCTGTAGCTCAATAAAAACAACACACAAACTAAACATCACTGGGTAGTACACATGACGTGCAAAATCTTTAATGTGTCTATTTTACTGAATGTACTTATTATTTAACATAATAATCGTATGTTTTTAGCAGAGTGGTCGGGGAGCTCTAACAAGTACAGATTCTCAAAACCATACTGTTCAACATTATATACAGTATTGAAAGGTTGACAAAAGGAAGCCACTTAAAAGGTTTTCAAAGACTGACCTCACTGACAAATATTAGCCAGACATTGGCTGAAATGCCCAAAAATGCTGCACACGCCTATGATGTCTAGGAAGACAGCACACCAGGTTTTGAGACACACACTAACATCGTCTCAGAGCTCATCGCTTATTGTCCTATTGTAGTCACAATTTAACTACTTACGTTCAATAAAAAACAAACATAAAAACTAATAAAATTCACTTTTAACACTGAGTTTAAGGCTTCGTTTCTGTAGGTGAAACCCTGACAGACGAGTTTGGCAGGTTTGTGTGTGGAAAGTATGCTTGAAAGCATTTTTAAACAACTTTAAAACATAAAATAAGATATATGGTATGAAATGAGCACCTAATAATTGTAATTTAAAGCTTGGATGGACTTTTGAAGTGTGAAACTGGACCCTTTTTTAAAACTGATGCCACAGAAACGTCAAACCCAAATGATGAACAGTAAAAAAAGTTTAACATTTTGTTACATGCACTGAAATGATCTAAAAGCTGAATGAAACATACTATTACAACATATACAATTTAAACGAGCAGACTTTTAAGTAGTATTACAGGAGGTACTCACATTACACAACAGTGGAGAAATAGGCATTATTGAATCTTCTGGAAAGAAAATACATCCTCTTTCATTCTCGAATAAAACAAAAGGCCAATAAATGAGTTTCAGGGTTGCTTTAAAGAATTTGAACAGGGTTTTACTGAGGATCTTTGACAACCTGTTGCTGCACAGCGCTGTCACACAAACAACATGGCCGACGATTGAGCGCAGATCGGCCTTTTAGAACTGATGGGAGGGGCTGAGAGTGTCTCAATGCAATGCTGGAGTAGATGACATTCTGCTGCCCCCTCTCGGTTTAAAACACATCACACTGAATCAGTAACTGTCTGAAATAGTCCCCTACACCTGTATTCACTATTCGCTTTGCTTCTTTACTAATATAGACCCCTTAAAAGGAGTGAATTGCTGAGACAAGGGAATTAATTTGGCGCGACCTTTACAATGGATAGGGTAGCTGGTGGCTGTTGAGTGTACACTAGTTATTGTGGTGCATTATGGGATTGAATAAGTGCGCTCTATAATGTCCACTATAATTTTGGACGAAGCTACAGAAGTACTAAAGGTTATAATGGTCTATAGTTTAGATTATATAATGGGCACAGTTTAGATTATTAAAACTGTAATATGCAATTGTATGAACTACAACGTGTGCAACTGGTGCTGTGGGCGATGAATTTTAACCAGATGTAGACACGCCCATTTCTTTCAAAACCCCACCCACCAAAGACAGAGTAATCTGAGCAGGAGAGCAGTGGCGTTTCGTCTGAATGATACAGGTAAGAAAAATAACCCTAGCCAAGAACTTAAGTTTACACTGTAAAGTTACACTTGTAAAGCCCATAGATTATATTAGTTGTCTGAATCAGCGGTAACAAAATACTATTTTCGCACGACAAATGAACATCTAATAAACTGACTGTATGGGCCTTTGAACGCGCAAATGATGACGGTCAGATCGCCTCACTGGTGACTAAGTGATATCTGTCAGGTAATACAGGTATTTTCTGTATGTCATTGAAAAATCATGTACAGCATGAGTAATATAAATAAAAAATATATATAATAAAAGAAATGGGCAAATGTAATTACAAACAGATAGAAATACATCCGCGGATGTCTCTACACTTTTAAAGTTGTATACAGACATAAATGTAATGATCGGATCAGGACGGTAGTCTATCACACGTTTTGCGCCAAACGCCACACAACGGCGCACTTTAGCAGGATCTTCAAATATGTTAGGAAAATAAATTAACATTAAGGACTACCAAAAACCAACACAAGCCCGGAAACTTAAGACCTCCCCTAGATAATTTACCTTTAATTTAGGAAATGTAAGAATATGTATTTGCAACATGTATTTGTAATGTTTTTAATCGTTGACAAAAAATTGTAATTAAGTAATGTTTAAGTAATATTTGTACGTTCTAATAAAAAAAAAAATGCGTTCTGTTTTCGCCACAAACGTTTATCTGATATTTCTAAGCTGATTGAGAATCACAAGCAAACTCCAGATCCGCATAGTTATCCAGATTCCGGCTTTTGCGTGTGTCCTTTTCGATCCTCGTTAGGAGAAAGTTTAAGAGCTCCTCAAGAAGAATAAGGGCAGCGGGATACTTGGATGTCAGGATGTTTGTCACCTGAGTGCAAACTTGACACTTTAAACGGACCAGCGAACTAACTGCTAAAGAACAAAGCATCTGGATATTTTCCACGAAATGCCTTTTCATAAGAGAATAGTGGAGCCTCGATCTCTGTGCAGGTTTAATAAAGAAGGATTGGAAGTTGGTGCTGGTGGTGTGTTTAATAGAAATGCATTTACTTCCTTGGATGCTGTGAACTGTAAAACGTTGATTAACATACTGCATCAGTTATCAGATCTATCGCAGCACGCCAGCAGCATCTTTCTGGACCTCCAGACTGAAGCAGCTGTGGTGGTCTATAAAGCTTCTGCGTTGCAGTACAGGTTGGATTCTTTGCAGGAGATTGTAGCAGACCTCAACCATAAGAGGATCAAAATCCGTGAGTGGTTCGCCTCGCATTCATTCAAACACAGAACATGATTCCAGAACCTTTATTTAGAATTCCTGTCTAGATGCTTTAATTGGACGTGAAAGTTTGTTTTGTGTTGCATTGTTATGGCACTTGTTCGATATAAACTTAGATCTGCATTTTTAACTCCTGTTTCCTATTGGCTGTCACTTTACTATCCTTGAACTGCATCCCCAGTTAGCAGATAACTAAAAAGAGGTTATTAGGACAGACTCCTGTGCCAGTTACAGTAGCTGGCAACCATTCAGTTCATTTAAACAGCAAACTTTGCCAATTAAGTAAAAGTGGTTGTGGTTTTCGTCATGATGGAATTTTGGAATGAATTTTTTCATAGTAAGTCGGATTAAGTATGTTAAGTGAGAAGATATTTTGTAAACAGTAATAATAAGGATAGGTTTGTGTCATTTATTAATATCAGTGTCACTGGCTCAATGGTAAATTTTTTCTTTAGGAAACGTTTGGAAACGTTGTGAAGCATAGTAAGTTACAAAAGAACAATACAAATATGTAGAATATATTTTGAGGCTTAATAGTGAATAGTTTAACCTGTTTCCAAAAAATGTATCTTCTTTTCCCCATTGTCTTCTCTTTGTTCATAGTTAAATACATCTCAGTGGTCAGTATGTCTCACTATTTATTCACCAATTCCTTGCAATGCTTTCACCTACAAAGAAAACAATGGGTGTTTTTACTGGCCTCTGCCTGCAGAGCTAAACCCAGAGTAAGGTGAGTGCAGTTCAGGGAGAAGAGGATAAGTGGATACATGTGTGTTCCAGACATCAAGTGCGGGCTAATATATTAAAGATACAGAGAGAAAGATAGTCTCTGTCTGGAGTGTGTTATGAAATAGGAGTTATTGAATGAAGTTCCATAATACAATAAAGATGCAATTCAAATAATTGGAATTATTTCACTTAAACCACAGAGAAGGAACATCAGCATAATTATCAATGTATGATACTGAAAACTACAGGGAGAATATTACCATAGTCAACTGTTGCAGCTTCTATAGGAAAATAAACATGCAAATCCTTGATTCCATAATCAATAATCCATGATTATTCGTTCCTGACAAGGAGAATCAATAGCTTTTGCATTGATATGTCTACAGGGAAGAATAAATACAGGCTTGTTTGTCATGCAACTGATTGCTGTTTATTACTGTAGCTCCTAATTGTTTTTTCTGGGCAGCAATGAGACTAAATGGACAGTAAATGTAGATCTTAGCTGAAGTTTTCTACTTCAGTTGATCTCCACAATGTCTCAAACTCAGACCAAAACTAATATCTTACCAAAATATTAAAGCTATTATTAAATGCATCATCAAATTCAACTTCTTAGCTATAAAAGTTTCCTTTGGGTTGCAACATATTATGCACAGACATATTGCTGGTATTTATGTAAGTGATTCAGTCCTGTTTGCTGTTTTGTCTGACAATAACAACTATAAAGTTAAATATAGCCCAGAAATATTTACTGTTAGAGGCAAAATTTATAAAGTCACACACCCATTGTGCGACTGCATGCAATCCAGCTGTTATAATGCAACCATCCCCTCCCTCACTCCCTCAGAAAGCAGCTCTAACCCGTCCCTCAGAGCTCATCTGCTGGGGGAAAACATGTCAAAACCAGATGTGGGTCCAGATGTGGGATACACACCCTCTTTAATTCTATTCCCTTTTTTATGATATTTCACATTTTTAATTACTTTCTCTTTGCTCGCTCAAATACTTGTTTATAAATTCTATAATTTTTTTGTTTGGGAATAATGGAATATGGTTGAAGAGCTTTGAGGTCGAAAGCTAGAATCTTGAAGGATGAATCTATTCAAATCCCTAAAAATCTGTTATCTGTTTAGAATCCTCTGAAGTCCATACTGAAGGAAAAATTGCACTCTGAGACATAAAATCTGGCCTGCAGAAGGTGGAATGCTTACTATTTCCAAAAAGGACAAACCAAAATACTGGATATTTATCTAACGTTACAAATGGGGCATAATTGGATCAGGAATGCTTTCTTTCAATATTTTGCTTTCAACAATAAACTTTGAGAAAACATAAACCGCTTGGCTTTAACTTTGATGAATACACATGACTTGAACTGCCAATATTTTAACAGTAATTGTTGTGCAAAATTCCCATCAGGATATGCTTAAAATTTTGATGCATTTAAAACCAACAATGCTTTTGCTCCACTAATACTAGAAAAGATAGCTGCACAAATCTCTGGTCAGTCTGGAGTTTCTCTCATCTGGGAAAGCTCTGCACTTCTTGACTCTGTTGTGACATCATGTTGTTGAGTATCACTTATCTCTCCCGTCCAGACAATAGATGACTCACTGGTGCTGCTGTCAATGTGTTTTTATGACAGATTGTTATGAACACTTAGGACTTACTGTATTTCCTTTCTGCTAGTTTGTTGTTGGGAATTAGTTCTGTTTGGAGCCTCAGGGGACGTTAGTGAGTGATACACAGAAACTTCATATTTACATTTATTAATTTGGCTGACACTTTTATCCAAAGCGACTTGAATGAAACAGTGAATTTAAGGTATACATTTTTATTAGTACTTATATTCCCTGGCATCGAACCAACAACCTTTGTGCTGCTAATGCAATGCTCTACCAGTTGAGCTACATTTACACACCAATTGCTACTTTTCCATTTTACTATAACTCTGGGCTCGTGTTTGGACTGATGGAATATTGAGTTTGGTGATACTGAGTCTTTTTGAAGTAAAAAAGGCTTGTTCGTTTACACTTGTTTGTTGCGTTTTTTTGACCCTGTTTCGCATTTTTATAGTCTGTTCCTGCTCCATTAAGAAACCTCTTGTGATGATTTTAAACAGTTTGATTTTTAATAAAAGAATTTATGAGCTGGACTAAAAGCATACTTATTGTGAAAGGATCTAGTAAGTCATGAGTAGGTCATGTCTGGTGAGGTTTTAACTTGTCAATTTTCTTAAGGAATTTAATTTAATGGAATGAAAGAGGTCTAATACAATTATGGTAATGGAAGGAGAATAGCAGGTACATCTTACATAGAGCAAAGAATTATGGGAATGCGAAGTGTAATGTAAGAGATGGATGATAGAGGATTAGCAGAGTGGTGCAATAATGGCAGTATTTGCCAGTAATGATGTATCTTCAGTTCTGTATGTCTGATGCAAAGGTGTATGTTAGTATACCAGGTCAGATCTTAATAATCCATGACACTTTTTGATTTAAGATGAAGCCTGCACTGCTGTGTGCATTTGTGGTGATTAGCCAACCACAGTCGTCTGCCCCACCCCTGTGGTGGCTTGGCTTCAACAATAGGTGCCTTGTGCCTGGACGCAGGGGCCCTGAACTTACATCCAGCTTGGCACTGAGAGCAGAACCTCTGCGTAATTGAAGCACTTTTGTCATTGAGTTTATTTAATCATGGCAGAGCTGGAGGAAACTGACTCTTATGGGTTCATGACAACAGCCCACCGGGCCTGTAAATTACAGAGTTCAAGGTTTTTATTGGGTTTAATTCTACTTGTCGTAGCCCTTGGTCCTCTGTGACTCTCAGTGTGAAAGACTATCAGTCTCTCTTGTTTTGGGGCCTTTTGTGTTTGGCTTCAGTCCAACCTTTGGTGAGTTCTGTGGAAATTTTTTTGATGGCCATTTCAAGACATCTTAAATTCATTTTTACCCAAAATGAAGATAATTATTTTGTCATTATTTACTCACCACATCCATTTTCTATGTGACATAAAAAGGGCCTTTGCATAAATGCAAATACACTGGAAGTGTGTCATAAATATCATAAACAGACAGTCCAAGTCTGAATTTATACAGTATTATAGCTTTGTGTGAGGAACAGTCTAAAATGTTTGGCCTAATTTCTTTTCTTCCAACTTTTTCCCTGTTTGTTTCCTTGATCTAGTTACTTTAATGGCTGTATTTCGGGAATTCCAGAAGTCTTGCAGTTGGCTAACTGTAGGTGTCTATTTAAGACTTGATTATAAGCATTGTGTCTCAAGCTACAGTATCTGTGAATCGCTCTTCTGCGGTGTGTGGGAGTCTGTTGTGGAGATTACCCTTCAGTTTGCCCTTCCGTCACACTAATTAAAAGATCTCATGGGGGATATGAAGAAGTAGGTCAGTGTGGGATGGATATTTGGGTAGAAAAGAAATATGATTTCTCTCGGAAAAATTCAGTACATTCCTGAATTCCTCAGTCAGCCAGCACATTCACACCTGGAAGTATGGAAACAAAGAAGCCCCGCACTTCAGAGCAGTCTGAGTTATTGTTTTTAGCCTATACTCCATTCTAGAACGCACACACAGATCATGTCACAATTAAGTTTGGGAATCTCATCATAAGATCAAGTGTTTAAATTAACTTAATACAGTAGTGATACATTTTTGTGTATTAGTCCATCAGCATCCACCATTAGGGGAACCTGTTCTTTCTATATTTAAACATGTAAAATAATTTTCTTTAAAATAATCAGTCTATTATACAACATTGTAGACCTCTTTATAAAAAAACTAGCTGGCTGCAGAAAACTATGGCTTCAGGACCAAGCAGAAGCCAACCAGATACTTTTGCAGTTTTGATATTAGATAAATGAATTTAGATAAATGAAAATCTACAGTGTTTAGCAATCATTTACCTGCCCTTTAGCAAGGACTAATGTTATTGCTTAAAAAGCTGCCAATATAGATGTAATACAGATATAAGAAAGCTTATAGATGTTGTTCTAATGTGAGCTCTGTGAATATGGTAAAAATGGCAGGTAAAAACAGGGATACCGAGGTTAATGTGTCAGTTAGGGTCATTGGTTTACGGTCCAACTGTTTTTAGAAAGTCCCGTTAATGGGGTTTTAATAGCTTATTAGCTTGTCACGGCAGTATAACTGGACTTGTTGAGTTTAGTTGAAACATGTGACTCCACCACTGTGGCTGCTCCCTTTTTTTAATTTAAATCTAATTGAAAACATCTGATTCTTGGGTTGTTTAGACCTGGTTTAGATAAGCAAGGCTTTCAAAACGCCTCCGACATTCGTCTTTTGGAATGTGTATGTATATGGAGAAGTGATTTGAATTCTACTGGTTTATTTGGGTGGAGTCGAGCAGCTCATAAGTTAAACCGCAGTTGTGGTCTTTATGGAAAGGATTGTGTTCCATGCGTTTCATTTTTAATATTTTGCAGCGATGTGAGCATATACTTCTTGCAGAGATTCCAAAAGAAGTCACAGAAAGCCATGAAGTTTATCATGAACTTTTATGTGCCTATTTTCTTGGAATTAAAATACAAAACCAAACTTTATTGGTTTATTGGTTTTTTCCTGAATGTTTACAAGATATAATTCTTGCCAAAAGGAAAGTTTGCTGTTTTCATAAAAATAAAGTCATCCTGTTGCCCAGAAATCAAATTAAGTTCTTGGAAACTTTTTTCTCAGGGTCTAAAATTGCACATGTATGAGAGTGATAAAAGGCGCAGAGTGTGTTTTTAACACCACACTAAACTCACTGACTTTCACTGAGGAAAAACATGGTACAAAATGGTGTTTGAAAGAAACCTCATGTATACAGGAAGGTAGCTAAGCGTGTCCGATAAGCTTCTATCAGATCTCGACTCTTGTCATGATGGTTTGTGTTATTATTATCATGTCTTATCTTATGCTTGTTTTTAGAAGCATATGTCTATCTATGAGTAATGGCTACATGTTAGGGCTGTAATGCTTGTGTTGACTTAGTGCTTGAGTGACATAAACAAATTTTGCAATTTGATACACTTAAGTATTTTGCTTCTGGGCAAATCTGCATATTTTTGGATTTGTGGCGCCCTCTTTTGGTTGAAATAGGTTCACCCCCCTCGCTTCATAGATCGTTCCGATGTCCCAGATGCTCATCTAAAATCCAGAATTTTAAAACCAAATTTAAATGAACACGGGTTCATGTTGGCTTGTGCTGTACAAAATTATTACATGTAAAACTTGGAACTGTCTTGGTGCCATCAGTGAGCTTTTTATGGTTAGTTTGTATCTTCCAGATTAATGCCATGAATAATCTGAAAACAGTCTGGATGTCTGAGTGATTTTAAAGCTCATTTGGGAAACATTAGACTAAGGGCAAAATGCCTGTGCCAACTGGCAGAGATGTTTTCACCATATCAAACATTTTGGTGGTGGTTCCAGTATGGGTCAATAGTAGAAATACATTACCCAAAAACTTTCCACCAATAAAAAAAGACTCATTTAGAGTCTTTATAAGAGATGTAATTCATCTCTTATAAATAGATGTTTAATTATATTTGGTTTGGTGCACATGATTTATTAGTCACATAAATATGTTCTTTCTCTGTAGTTTTTGGCCACCTAACCATTTGCTTTATATTTCAAGAGGGCTAAATAAAAATAAACACTTTTATATAAGTGTATATAAGTATATAACTCATTAATTATCATTAAAACATACCATCCACTCAGATACTAGTGAGGTCATAAGTCATGTTCCATATTTTTCCTGCTTTTATTGTGGTTTCAGAGTCAGTCTGTCTCGTTCATATATTTTTATATCTTAAAGGCATATGATGAAAAATACATACACAGAATTATTATGATCACACTCACTGTGTGTCATGTCTAAAAGTTCTGCCCCTGTCAACTATAATAAACTCTAAAGCAATTAAAATGCTGTATTTACAGTGTATGTTTCTAAAGATTAGACTGAAGGGGCCTGATAATCTTAGACTGAGATGTTCAGTTTAATTTTGGGATGTTCAGCATTGAAGTTTATTTCGAGAAGGAAGAAGGTTCAGATGTCCAGATGCAAAAGTGCTGGTCACACCCACATACACAAACACTCGCTGAGGCCAGCGCAACGACGTGTCACAGCTGGGGAGCAAAAGAAGTTCCCAACTTTTAGTTTTTCTTAGGATTTACTAAAAGGACACAGATAACAGAGAATAATGTTATTTTGAAAACCCATTGAGGAGCACCAGTTCTTCCAGAGGGCATATGAATACAATTTCTGTGCAATGCTATGAAAGGTGGATATTACAGGAGGACCCGCCCTCTGTCTTTGCAATCATGTTTATAAATCCTTCCATGTTCATGTGGTCTAAGCTGCTGTTGGGGATGTGGGGCATTTGGAAAGTTGCCTGAGTCTTCAGTTTAAATCCGGCTCCAGGGAAATTAGTTGGCCGTGGTTTTGGGAAATGTGGAGAGAGAAGATGTTTTTGAGGTGCAGAGGGGAGTGTGCGGGGCGCAAGACTCACCATGTCCCTCGAACCCTCAGCGCTTTGAGTCTTTCCTCTCTGTCCGAGCAGCGTGGAAGCCTCTTCCCCTGCCACAGAGAGCAGACGGATGCTGATGAAGACTATGATGAGTGGGTCTATGCGCCTCTTCGTCCCAGAGGTAAGCAGATGTCACTCAGACCTTTCGCTTGTTGCCTGTTAAGCTGTTTGTGGTAAATCTGCTTTTAAAACATAAGTTAGTGTGTGGTTTAAATGTTCCTATAGTACAGCCTTCATTCTGAGCTAAAATGTACAAGAGCACCAGGTAACCTCATGGTAGATGTTGTGATTGATTTGAAATGACCTTCTGTTTGTCAAGCTGTAATTTGGTTTAGTTTCAGCGTTTGATAAATGAGGCTCTTAAAATGAGGAGGCACCATCTGTAGTGTTTAGCTCTCAAGTGTAGCTGTAGTTTGTCGTGGGTCTATTTGCAGTCAAATGGACTGCAGAGGTGTAATGGACTGCACACCCAGCTAACAGGGAATGTTCTCAGAACGTTGGCTAATGTTCTCTCAAAGTTAAGAAGAAACGCAAAGAAACAACCTGAAATTGTTAGCAGGGCATGTCATGATGTGAGCGTGATTTGGGTTCACTTTTTTTTAAGCTGTTAAGTTCAGGCATTAACAACCAATGACAGCCTCTGACAATGACTGTGGCTTGAGCCATTGTTGTTATCACAAACAATTGAGTTGAAGTGCTGACAGCTATGTACAGAACAATCAACAGAACTATAGCAGTGCAAAGAGAGAGAGAGAGAGGGGGTCTCTCTGATCAAGTTTATTTCTTTCTCTCTCTCCTGCAATTTC
>JAZGTK010017666.1:0-12179 GCA_036877625.1 Ambastaia sidthimunki
AGGTTTGATACTCGAACCCTTAGCAACTGTCTAGCAATAATGTTACTGTATGAACCACCACTTAGTAACCACTTAGCAGCGCCCTAGCAACTATTAAAAACAGTGGGAAATAACAGCAATATTTAACCTAAAATCTTTGACGTATTAAAAAGTTCTGTGTTATTTGTTGTTCAGATTCGGTCAGACGGGCGTGTTGTTCGCACAGATCAGGGTCTCCTCCTGCGCTCTCTTCAGCTGTCTGACGGTGGTCTGTACCAGTGCACCTCCACTGAGAAGAACTTTAAACACACGCTGGTCAAACTGCAGCTGGTGGTTCTTTCCTCCCGCACCGTCAACAACATCCAGACCGAAAGCTCCGCCCCCGCTGTGCCGCCCCTCCACGCCAGCGCCTGGACCCCCAGCGCCGAGCAGTACAAAGACCTGCTGACCATCCTGAGCCAGCCCGAGATGGGCCTCATCAATCAGTACTGCCAGGACTATTGGCAGATGGGTGACGACCCCGCGGCCCACGCCCACAGGAAGAAGGACCTGAAGGAAGCCACGAAGGACCTCCGGAAACCGCGAAACAGGAGACATCACCAAGAGCAGAACAGCGTGGCCGAGACATGAGAGGGAAATCGTTCATCTCTCTCCAACATTTCCCTCAAACACTCCGTGACCTGCCAGAACTGAGGCTGACTTTGAGATATTTCATCATGCAAAAATCTTCAACGTCTACCTGAGGAGGAACATAAACGAGATGTTTTTAAGAACGGACGGTATTTATTGTAGGCTGTATATACTTAGATGCTGTGGATATCTTTGTATGGAAATAGAACAAAAGAAAAGAGGAAAAAAACGTTTGTGTATAGATCTTCTGTGCAAATATTTTATCATAACTTCCCTTTCAGTGTATTTATTACAGTGGTTTGAACATAACGCACTGTGTGACTGTTTTCATGACATAAGCTTTGGTGTTTAAATCACTAACCAGAGAGTGATTCGAAGCTTTGGACATTGAAGGTCCCTGATGGACAGTCTGACTGCACTTGATGTTTTGAAACCGCAGTTTTGAGGGGACTCACGTTCACATCCCGCAGAGGTACAGAAACATTTTTACATGCGTTTGGTGCGTCAGTATTCTGTGACCCTGAAAAGGAAAAAAGAAACACTTTAATATCATTGAAAAACTCATCTTTTAATCTTCCTTATGTTGCTATGCTAATGTGTGTTAAATATAAGACGTTTCTGTACGTTCAAATATTTGGTTATTAATTACAGCTTCCTGTACAGTATGTACATCAACACATTGTTTTCCAGTTGTAAAATACGTTTATTGCACGCACAGATTTCGAGAAAGCTAAAACTGGGGTTCAAAACCTGTTCATCTCTTTGCAAATTGGAATAGTTTGAAATGGCCTGTTAGAAATATTACATACTGTATGTATCTGTCTGGACATTTACAGTAAAATGAAAAAAAAATGTCCAAGTAAGCACATCTGTACATTATTAGATGATTTGGGTCGTGCATACGAGATCCTAGTCTAAAACTAAACTTTAGGGGCTCATTTGAGTTTGCATGAAATGTATTTGTACTGTACAGATATGTAGTCAAATTCTGGATATGTTGCTGTTTAGATGTCTATGGACGGTCTGTGGTGATGATTCGAGAGTGAGAAAGAGAAGAAAGGAGAATTTTTAAAGACAGGACTGAATCAAGCACAATTAATTGTCTGTTTTGCTTCCGTGTGAAAAGACTGTTGTAATTTTTCCTTTCATTTGTAAGACATTATTCATCGTTGTGGTTTGTCCACTTGTTTTGTCTTTTTTAGAATAACCTAATGTGATAAAAGATCCAGGATTAGATGTTATGGACAGTAAATGTTATAGTAATGTATTTTTCATTTGGTTTCTTTTTCCATCGTTGTCGTTGACTAATTAAAGTTATATATTTTATAACAAATACAGGGTCAGATCCTCTTTACTGAAGTTACTGGGTGAACTTTTATTAATTCATAATCTTATATAGTTCATCCAAAAATGATAAATCTGTTGTTTTTCCAAACCCCTGTGGTTTTCTTTTTATTTATGAAACAGGAGGTTGAATTTTGAAGTAGGTTGAAGGATGTTCCTGTATCTTACAATGAAAGTAAATGGAAACTGAGGTTGTCAGTAATTAATATTTTGCTAAACATCACCTTCTGTGTTCCAGTGAAGAGTCACAGAGGGTTTGAACAGCAGAGGTTTGCAGTCATTTATATCTGTGCCTGTGGACTCCATTCTGTCCATCTTCAGATTGAGGTCAATGAGCTCGTCGAGGGAAAAGTCTAAAGAGCTTTAAACACTGCATGCAAAACGAGAACTGATCCTGTTGACTGCACTGAGGATTAGAATTAATTATAGAAGTTCCAGAGTTCATCAAATGGTGATTTTTATTTTTCATTAGATCTTTTAAACACAATCCAAAACTAATCACAGGACATAATTTTCTCAAATCTGCCTGTTACGGTGTTTCTTAAAGCTGCAATCCGTAACATTTTTTAAAATAACAATGAACAAAAGTTAGTTATTGAGCAAGTACATAATAGACCAGAGTGTTCAACACAATCTCATATTACAGATTCACAACAGTAAGTTTATAATAATAATTTATAATTTGAGCTGTCGGGTCTGATTTGCCAGAAAACGTCAGTTTGACTTCATTTCATAACATAAAATGCAGAAAGTCCAAAAGTTATGATTGCAGCTTTTAACATTAAAAACATTAACAGTTAAACAATAAACAGTTTTCAAGTTCAAGCTGAAGAAAATATAGGACATAGAAAATACAGACATAAACAACACAGACCAAACAAGATCCTTTTACTTTTAGCTGATGTGTAATAATAAATGATTATTATTTTTATTTTTGAATAATATAACATAGCAATTGTTAACATGATGGCAAACAGTTGTAATGTTTGTGATATCACATTATCACAGACAGGCTCAATGACACCCTGTGAATACATTAACCAGATTATCACCTTCTGCTGACCACAGCATCTTCTAACTAAATCTCAGGTTAGTTGACCTCTCCGGCATTTGATGCCTTCTGTCCTTGTTCTTCATTGGTTACACCAACCCAGGTGGCCAGAGACATCCCCAAAATCCCTCTAAGACTCCATTCACTAGGTCACCAAAGCAAAGCAGGAGCCAGTTGATGTGCGAGCGGTTTTGTTGAAGGCACCTGGAGGCCTCCAGACAAGCAAGTGGTCTTCAGCAGGACTTCTCTCTGAGAAAGAGTCGGTATGGGGGCCGGTGCGAGCGCAGAGGAGAAACACTCCAGGGAACTTGAGAAGAAGCTGAAAGAAGATGCGGACAAGGACGCCAGAACCGTCAAACTTCTGCTGCTAGGTAACCACAGATGTTTAAACTTTGTAGTGATCACCCAACTAACAGATAACAGATCATTGTGTTCAACACAATTTCCTTACCTTACATTGATTCACAATGCCAAGTTTATAATAATGATTTATAATTGTCAGTTTGGCTTCATTTAAATTCAATTTACTGTACGTAATGAAAAATCTGCAAATTTACCTGGAATTTTATGTCTGTTTCAAAACAGAGATGGCGGTAGAGAAGCAAAAGTTAAGGATTGCAGCTTTAAAACGTTTTTTTGATTCATAAATTAAAAATACATTTTTTGTTTAAGTTGGAGAACCAACATTTGTGTTACCATCTTGAATTTTTGCATTAAATTGAAAAATTCAATTAAAAGGTTGAATGTCTAATCAAATCCTATTTTAAAGCAAATCCCTTAAATAGATTTAAAATAACAGTATGTGTGAAAGGTGAATCAATGTACAATAAAACAATATGAATAAAACAATAACCTCTAATCATCAGAACTGCACTAACAGGAGGTGAAATGGGTCGTGTTTCTAACACAGAGTTTAAAGCAGCTTAAGCCATGAATAATAAATCCTAAACTGCTTATTTTAATCTTCCAAAAGATAAACAAACCAGAGGAGAGATGCCATTAGGTCCATTAAGAAATCAATATAAAGAAATAATAATCATTTTAAGTGTTTAAACACAGCCTTTCTAATAGGCACACTGAGGACTAAATAAAGCAGTTAACTGAGACTAGACTTTAGCAGAAAAAACTCATAACTAGCCCATAACTGAACAAATTATCGATTCTAGAAATTTGATCTTACTCTCCATCAAATTCACTTTATGGTTTGAGACACTTAAACCTAATAAAACTTCATCAATAATCTACTGCAAACGGTTTTAGCAAATGCATATTAATTAGCAACTGAACTGAGATCTACAATACCAACATTAAACTGGATGTTAGCATTGATTAATATTAATAAACATCCATCTTTCAGGTGCTGGTGAATCAGGGAAAAGCACAATTGTCAAACAGATGAAGTAAGTTCTGGAAAAACAACAGCACAACATTAAAATAATTCAGCGCTCTTTCACTTCATGATGAACGTGTAACACTGATGATACGTCCCTTTTCATCACAGAATTATTCATAAAGACGGTTATTCTCTTGAAGAATGCCTGGAGTTCATTACCATCATCTACAGTAACACTATGCAGTCAATCTTGGCCATTGTGAGAGCTATGAGCACACTCAATATTTCATACGGAGATGCTGCTGCACAGGTACAGAAACCTGTTAATGATTTTTTCCTTAATTATGCAATTAACATTAAAACGACTAAATCAATAACTGTTTAAAGTCCGCGTGAAAGTCGCAATCGCAACTTGCAAGTGTTTGCAAGTGTTGGTTGACTGTTAAGGGAGTTGATTGGATCTAGAAAAGTAGTGTTTTAAAGCTCACAGCAGACTGAGCGGCTGAGGGGAGTGGTTAGCAGCTCTGGCTCCGCCCATGCAGAGTCATCAGAGAAGGTCTGCTGTTTCAGAGGGAGACATTCACAGATTGTGATTTAAGAATACAGGAACACATGAATTTAAGAAAAAAGAATGACATCCACAGATAAATCATTTATAGCAAACATTACAATATTCAGTTCTATAAAAAAATGTAAATATCATGTTTTGATTTAATGGTGACTCATAAAGGTAATTCAATATATGTACATTAATACCGTTCTCTTATGATGGGGTTACTGACGGAACCATCAGTTGTTAGAATTATTGTAGAACAGTGAATTGAGAACGGAATGAGTGCCTGTGGGTTCTTTTGACAGTTCTGTTGGTGTGGCATCAAACATTTTTACAGTGTAAATGTCCACAGTGCAACTGTAGCTTGTGACAAATACATGTTGATAGAAGTTGTTTTTTTGCAGGATGATGCCAGGAAGCTCATGCATTTAGCTGACACCATTGAGGAAGGCACCATGCCCAAGGAGCTCTCTGACATCATACTGAGGTTGTGGAAGGACTCGGGCATCCAGGCCTGCTTTGACAGAGCCTCCGAATACCAGCTCAACGACTCTGCTGGATAGTACGATCCCTTAACTAGTCTTTAAACATCTCAGTTTCTATAATCAAACTTCTAATCAAACAAGCAGTGCCAGTAGATAGAGCTGGAACTCAATGTTCCTTGTGTTAGTTCTCCATCTCTAACTCTCAAACATCTCTAACCCTTTCTCTAAGTTATCTGAATGACCTGGAAAGATTGATCCAGCCTGGTTATGTCCCTACTGAGCAGGATGTTCTGCGATCAAGAGTCAAAACCACGGGTATCATTGAGACCCAGTTTTCCTTCAAGGACCTGAACTTCAGGTACCACAATGATGAGTATCATCACTGATATTTACCAATGAGACTGAACATTCTGTTGTTATTTACTCGTCCTCATATTGTTTTCTAAACATTTTCTCCAACGTTATCTTGGAACTGCATGTCAACAAGTGGACAGTTTTTTTCATTTTTCAACTATAGTTTAAAAAATAAGTCAGGTTCATCTTAAATTATGCCAAATGATGTCACAATATAATTTATCATGTCTCCTAAAATTTTTAAGATCTTTTAAGAACAAATTTAGTGCACCTTAAAGCTGCAAGCTTTAGCTTTTGCCTCTGTACCGTCATCTCTGTTTGAAACATAAAACTGCAGGTTACTTTACATACTTTTCATTACACATATTGAAATCAAAAGAAGTCAAACTGACATTTCCAGAGAAGTCGGACCTGACAGCTCAAATTATAAATCATTATTATTAGTTTACAGTTGTGAATCAGGGTAAAGTAAGGAGATTATGTTGAGTTTTTGCTCAACAAAAAATATTTTTAATGATGATAAATATAGTCATTGTTAATGTGTCAAGAACTACACAAGAAAAACAAACATCACCAAGACGACATTCATGATAAATCCAATGGACGCCGGACGGCATATTAATGTGAGCTCCTGGTTTGCAGGATGTTTGATGTGGGTGGTCAGCGCTCAGAGAGGAAGAAGTGGATCCACTGTTTTGAGGGCGTGACCTGCATCATCTTCATCGCTGCTCTGAGCGCTTACGACATGGTCCTGGTGGAGGATGATGAAGTAGTAAGTTCCTATTTGTGGTCCACAAGTTAAGACTCTTAACCTGCTGTTCCAGTATATTGGCTTGTAAAAGTCTGAAGAGCTGTTTAACACAAACCAACCTGAAACATTGTCAGAATTTCGTGACAGAAATCTGTTTTTTCCACCACAGAACCGCATGCATGAGAGTCTTCACTTGTTCAACAGCATCTGTAACCATCGGTACTTTGCCACCACGTCCATCGTGCTTTTCCTCAACAAGAAGGACGTTTTCGTGGAGAAAATCAAGAAAGCTCATCTGAGCATGTGCTTCCCTGAATATGACGGTTAGACCGAAAACAGCACCAAAAACACAACATAAGCCGTATTATTTATAACAGATGCTTTTACGTGAATTGAAAGTAAAACACAGCAGACACTGTGTGTTTTGTAATGCCATGGTGATGTTGCTGTAATGTTTTTATGTAAAACCATGGTGGAATAAACAATAGATGAAAAAACACTTTGGGCACAAGTACAGAACAAAAAAATAAGCATAAATTCCTACCTTAGAATTGTAAGGTTCTATCTGACATTTTTGTCAAAATTGAGTTATAGACATTCTTACTCTAATATAACATATTGACACTATTAAAGGTGTTTTATTTTTTTAAAAAAATCATTTTGGGTGTTTAATTTGAAAAACAAAAAAGTTCAGTTTTGGTATTTACAATGCACTGAAAAAACTTTAAGGTAGCGAAATGTAAAAAAGGGGAAAAAAAACTACGCACAGAAATTAAAGCTCCATATTTTATTTTTAAAAAGTTAAATGTTTATCAGACTGTGAAACTAAACCTCAAAGTCTCTAACCAAGACAAATGACCAGTTACTCTTGCTTGAGAACTAAAATAGCATCTCTGACATCATCATGAAAGCGTGATGAAAACAGTGACGTTTCCTCTCAGGTCCCAACACATTTGAAGACGCCGGGAACTACATCAAGGTGCAGTTCTTAGATCTGAACATGCGGCGTGACGTGAAGGAGATTTACTCCCACATGACCTGCGCCACAGACACCGAGAACGTCAAGTTTGTGTTTGACGCTGTAACAGACATCATCATCAAAGAAAACCTCAAAGACTGCGGCCTCTTTTAAATAAAGAGGTGAGACTAAAACCACAACTTATATAGTGCATTTTGCTTTTACTGCATGCAAATACTTAGGTAAAAAGCTGTTTTAACAAAAATGGGAGGAGTTTGTAAAAACAACCTTTGGCGGGTATAATATGATACTTGCACTTACTTTATGTACCTTTAATATATTGTTCATACATTACAATGATTAATATATTACAATCAATATATAATATATTGGTTACACATCAGAAGTCAGCACAACACCTGTATGTGTGTAATAGTCTTTTTTATCTTTTAGAGAGCACCCAAAGATCCATCGTCCCTTTCCCTATGTGACCTAAGAGGACCTGGGTCATGAGGAATAGTCACACACACACACACACACACACTGAAATGATTAAATCTGAGGGAGAATGATGTATTGTTGCTGTTGAGATATTCATTTGATTGCATAGTTTAATATCAGATCTAACAAGGATACAGCCTCACCCACTTTGAAGAAGACACACAAAGTGTTTGGCTCTGTTTATCTCAAGCGATCGGTCTTGCAGATTTGCGATCATGAGACATCTGCATATGCACTTTGGCACAATAATTTGCCAGACTACAATATGAAATTCACAGAGAATTTTAAAATGATTAAAGGTTTGGTAGGCAGTTTCAGAAAGGCTAGCAATAGCAAGCTAGCTTTGAAAGCATAAGATCCCACCCTTCCATCAGAGCTCTCCAAAGCCACGCCTCCTCCAATAGTCTCCAATAGATTTGCAGAAGTATGCAAATACAGTTTAGCAGGCAAGTAGGACAACCTATCATTGTATTCAGACCCAAAGCAGTGATTGGATGAACATTTAATGGTCCTGCACCTTTTCACTGAAGATATATAAACACATACTTGGACCACTTAGAATATCAGAAAATGGTTCTGGAAAATATTGCCTACCCTGCCTTTAAGCTGTATGTTATAGCATTTATTAACTGTACAAAGATTGTGCTTTTTAAGCTGACTGAGGAAGATTTTGAGGTTTAAAAGCAATTATTTTATTTACAGAGGAGTTATAATGTCCAGTGATCAGATTCTCAGTGTAGGATGACTTTGCTGAATATACAGATACCACATGTAATATTTGTTTAGGGTGTTTGATAGACAGCTGATTAAATTGCAACATCAAATCTCTATTAAAAAAGCACAAATGAACAACAACCGTGTAAATCTAAAATGAATGAATAAAGCTTCTATATGTAGAAAACTAAACCTAATGTGTTTTGCCTTTTATTTATTAACCTGAATTGTTAAACTTACGAAAATAAAAATTCAAAATTAAAGCTCTATCAAGAACCAAATTGTTTCTAAATATTTTGGTAAAAAATTAGCATGTCTGACACATTAAATTGTATTTAGATTAGAACATGAGCCCAACAATCCAGTAACAACCAGACATGCCACTGACTTAAGTTTTGCCTGTTTTGTTTTTATCACCAAACAAAGATTTTCAAACAGTTTTGCCAAGTCAATTTTTATTTTATTTTGATAGAAAGCACAGTGTTGTCATTCACCTTTGCCTTTGTAGACCAAAGGTTAAATTAATGAAATCAACAGGTAGATTTGATGCTATCAGTTAACCAACATTAACTAAAACACTTGTATCTGATTAAAACATCTGCATAAATATTAACCCCTAATTAATGAACATCCTCTGCATGTGCCACAAAAATGCATTTAAATCTTATTAATTGAGCTTGTAATCCCTTATTATTTGCTCACAAAATATTCCCAACAGTGTCAGTGTTCCATTAGAGCCGAAAAAATCATAATCATAACATCAAACGTTATATTTGCAAATCACCTCTGGATGACAATGATCACATACAGATCAAAAACTGTAAAAGGCACGTTGTTGTTTTTTATTAAATGTTATAATATTTGGTTCAAGATGCTGAAATTTCACTTCAAATGCATTTAATTGACACTTTTAAATGCATGAGCACTTAAAATTACTAGATGTTTAGAGCTAATTTAGGGATAATCTACATGGCTCCAAAAATATACTTAATAACAATGAGTGGAGATTTCAAAACTTGTAGGTTTTATAAATCGACTGACAAACACAATCGACAGACTGGGAACAAAGCAGAAACGGATACATTGGGAACAACACAAATAAGAAAAACAGCTACAGTGTTCAATAACTTGAAAAGCAAGGCACAAGATTTGACATCATGGAAATGGTGTTATTGCAGAATGGAAGGATTTATAGAAAGCAGTCGGATATTAAATGACGTCCATCTGTTGTGTGTTTCCTGAAAGGCGCATAGAGAACAAAAAAAGCTGTGAAGCTTATTGAAGAGTTTGTTCCTTGAGACAAAATTTAAAACATGCATAACATCTCTTGACCCCTTAAAGCCCTTTATAACACTAGATCAAGTTTTCTTTAAAATATGGCACTGCAGAAAACTTCTTGAGAAACAAATTGTGTGTAAACACACGAGATTGCACAACAAACATGACATCGCCCCGAGAATCAAGTAGTTCTACAATAGATTTTGCAAGTCTGAAGAGTCAAATTTGCCCTGAATGTTCTCGTCCTTTGAGGCAGATCTTCGCTGGATCCAATCACACAACCAAAACCTGGTCCAGCTGAAAACTGACATGTCCACAAAAATCACCACAACAAAAAATGATCAGATGGTACCGGTTAGCGGTCAGTTAATTCTCTGAGCAAACACGCTTCCTGTGCAAAATGAGATTGTTAGGTTTTCAGTTTGTAGAGTTACTGAACCCCTCCAGGGGGTTTCCAAAGTGTTGAGGCCTCCAGGGCTCCAGGGGGCAGTATTGACATCATGACAGTCCCACCATGTGCTCAATCTGCCGCATGTACATGCTCTTCAGTGGAAGACCGAAACGTCGCTCTTCAGGAATCCGTTCACACTGTTAGACAAACGAAAATATATCATTCTTATTTCTTTAACCTCTTACAAGACATGAAATGTCAGCACATCAGATGAACACAAGCAGATGTTTTACGTTTACATTAAGTTTACATTACAAGCTACAGAAAATAGCAGTAAACAGCTCTTAAAGCTCTAAAACTAACGTTTTTGATTAAAAATCAGTTATTGAGCAAGAACATAACAAATCAGTGTTCGAAACACTCTCCTTACCTGATTCACAACCGTAAGTTTATAATAATGATTTATAATTTCAGCTGGCTGGTCTGATTTCCCAGAAAATGTGAGTTTGGCTTCATTTGACCTCAACATATGTAATAAAATGTGCGTAAATTAACTTGTAATTTTATGTTTCAAACAGAAACGTTGAGAGAGAAGCAAAAGTTATGAATTCCACACAACAGTTAATGTGTATAAGAAAAAGATTCTTACGTTGCTTATGTTGGCTTGTGGCTCTTTTCTGGGCTCTTCACAGGGAAACTGTTCCTCCCAGCTCCTCTCTCTGAAGCGCTGGTCGATTGGCACCACGTGACCCTCTGTAGTGAAGATGTATTTATTCTCAGACCTGTGCAGTGGGTTGTCTTCATCAAACAGCTGTCAACGATTGGAAAATATCTTTTAGGGGTGATGCGTGATGAGCACACAAAACTAAATTTGTAGTTTCACAAACTAGCCGACAGAGAAAACATACTAGGGTGGAAACGAGCAAAGACGAGTTGAAGTGAGAAGATTTTGTGACATGGACATTTCTTGATAGTTAGCGTAAGATTTTACCCTACAGCGGATTACTGACCAGGTAAAGATATTTGCAGGTTTCACTGAGGAAGAAACTCTCCATGCGATCCTCTTTGGACTTGTCCACCACATGATGGAGAGTAGCATAACCACACCTGGCAAAAAACACATGGAAGTTCAGAGGTCACATTTAAACTTTTGTTTATAGTATGAGAACTTAATCCAGATTAAATGTGTCCAATTCACATTTACACCACAACAATCCACATACCTGAATGTGGATTAACCCAATTAATCCACATACCTGACTTTGGTGTTTTTTTCAAGGCTTTCAAGAATGTCCATCCCAACATGAAGATAAAAAGGATTCTTGGTAGCCTGAAAGGAAAAAAGGAATCATGTGTGTTTATGTGTGTATTATATATCATGAGAAACAGAGTTGTGTTGCACTGATAATTAAGCTCTGTGTGACAGTTTAGTAACAAAAGTTTAGTGACGCACAGAGGAACTGCAGATATCTGTACCTGATAAAGCAGGTAGGTGGATTCTACTAGTTCAGGTCTTAAAGGGTAGAAAAGTACGTCTGGGGCCTGAAGCTGCCAGTTGTATCTCTCAGGAAGAGCCCCAAAACGCTTCCAGATTGCATAGTAGAATGCATGAAGACAAATGGCGTTTTCAACATCTCCATTCAAAACCTGAGCAACAGAAGAACAATCACCAAACACACTAAACATATTAACCGCTTTCATTTCATACCCAGCTAACAGGAAACGCTCTCAGAATGTTGCCTAACATTCTCTAAAAGTTCCCTCAGCAGTAATGTTACTAGAAAGTTTAATTAATTATTATCATGTTGAAAATGTTACCGAATTTAAAAAAAAGGAACAATGTTGTTATAACCAAGC
>JAZGTK010017667.1:0-12179 GCA_036877625.1 Ambastaia sidthimunki
TTTATATGTGTTAAATCAATATGTGAATATATATGTGATTCATTTATGGAAACTAAGCTTGATAGATTTGCACATTAAAGATTTAGATTTTAATACCTTCTACCTGTCCAGTGATGCACGTAACAGGAAGCCTGGACAACGTTTTTCTCTCCTCAAACACCTTATCCCAGTCATGAGACATTGATTTCCTTCAACACAATCAAGAACAAAATGACCTTAATGACCCCAAAACCCCAAACAAAGACCCCATCATTCAGAGAACTGGTTATTTGAGTGTTTTATGTGAACGGTCACCTGTACAGCTCGGCTAGCGGCTCACTCTCCTTACTGCTCATGTTTTCCAGATATGCATCCAGACCGCTGGCAATGTCCAGAGCTTTCTGGAGGTTATCCCGCAGTTCAGCCGGGACGGTCGCATTATTTTCTGCAATCTCTTTTGCCTTCCGCAAGTATTCAACAATGAACTCCACAGGAGTGTCTGCAACTAAGATGGAAAGACTCATTAGCCATTAGTTACACTTATGGCATGTATTTAAAGGCATGCCTGGGGGAGGGTTTGGTTATATTTTTAAGTTGTAATGAGGTCCAAATTTGTACACTGCGGTACATAAATAAGACAGACAGCTCGAATTAGTTTGTATGCTTGTGTCTAATTCATAATGCTGATGGTTTCCCTACAACAGATAAATTCTGTAATTTTTAGCTCCCTATTGCTAAAGTATTCAACACAGTATCTGACAGTAAGAAGCTCAGCTGTCAGATTTAAGCACAGCGGGCTAAAACTGTGGTACCGAAATTTGACCCCCTGTAAAAATTTGACTCCCCTGCCTCTGATTGGTTGATGCATTGAGAATGCTGCAACCTGATTGGTCTCTATCAGTAAAGTCCGCCCCCTACATTTATCTAATCCCACAATTTTAATCCTGACCATAGTACTAAAATATCTCACGTGTAGTTATGTGATAAAAACAACAGACAACACCCTTATAACATCTCTTACCAAACGTGTAGCGTTTCCCTAAAGAGATTTCTTAAGTGTTTCTCTGGTGTTCCCAGACAAACAAACAAACACACATGGAGCAGTTTTGTAAACTAAAGACACTACAGAAAAAGTTTAACATATTATTATTATTATTACTTCCTGTCATCTAAAAGCATCTCTTCACTCAACACTGTCTGTGTTTAGTAACACACTGACCTTGACTTCTGTCACATCTGTGGCGTTTAGTGTTATTTTCAGATGCGTTTGTGTACATTCATGGTAACTGTTGTAAAAATGCATCAAACATGCGTTTGTTCTTTTGCATCTTACACAACTTAAACGATTGCAAAAAATAATTCGTCAATTAAATGCACCAGTTTGACAAAACACAAATGCAGGCATGCGTTTGTACTGAAGTTAAACTGCTGCACGTACCTTTTGCCGCTTGCATGGTGAATTGTCGTAGCTTGAATTTGGAGGCTTGTGTCGAACGTGTTTCCAGGTGCACAAACTCACCTGTCCAGCGTTAAATCTTACGCAAACAGTCACGTAACAAACTTACACAAGTTCAACACTCGCAGTCTGTGCAGTCAGCGCAGCTGTCTCACGAGGCGCGTGTGCGTGCGTACGCAAACTGCGTAACTGCGCAGCGCTGTCGTAACCCGAGTCTGACCTCCGTGAACTATCGTCCAATAACCCCCAAACTCACCCGTTTACAATCACCCCCAAACTCACCCGTTTACAATCATTATTTCTGTTTTAATGCTCAGTGCTTCTGCAAAGCAATTCTTTTGACCGGTGTTTGTTGTAAGAATGAGAAAAGACGTCTGTGGGACTAATATATTTTAATATATTTTTGCCCCAAAAATTTGCCTATACTTCAATTCAACATCTATAACTTTTCTTTTTTACTTATTTTAATTCTTATTTTGCACAATACAGTCCAATGTGTCTTCGTTCATAAGATACCACAGATGTGTAGCTGTAAGAGTTTATTGTTTGCTTAATACGGAGGGACAACCCGTGTATTGTTAAGCATATATATATAGCAGAAACATTGCATTGCATTGCATTGTATTGTAAGCATTATCTAGTCACAAACACTATTAATGCATCATCGCCTCTTTAAAACATTGAGCTGGCATTTAATGAACACACCTGTACAACGCTCATATAACATCTCATTCGTGCACACGTGGTCACCAAACGCATCATATAACAGCCTAAATATTTGTTGTGTAAGTTGAAGGTCGAGATTATTTCATAAGTTTCCTCCAAGCTCCACCCTGACTTGTGCTGATGCGCTCCTTGACAATATATATCGGTGCCGCAAACATGGAGATACATGCGCAACTGTGAAGGGTTACAGTAATAGACTTGAAAACTTCGCCTGGCAACTGTTTCCACGCAGCCTTGAAATACAACCTTGAGATACTCGACGATGGATAACCTGCAGAAACTCAACCAAAATGAGACGGTGTTCAGTCTGGTGCAGGTGAACGGAACCTGGAAGCGCAAAGCGGGTCAAAACCTGAAGCAAGAAACACGGGGACGAGTTTCAGCTGCAAAGATGTGCGTAAAATCAAGTATTTAACTCATGTAAATTTGTTAACTCATGAAGTCAGCTTGCTTTGTTTTTATTGTCATGTGGTTAACATGACCGTTTATTTATTGACAGAATAAAAGATGTTACTGTTATATTTATGTTTTTATTAGTTTGGGAACAGGAATACTGGAATCAGCTTATTTTTTGTATTTGGTAATCATTCGTATTTATTTTTACTACTTTAAAGCTGCAATCTGTAACTTCCTATTAAACAAAAATCAGTTATGAAGCAAGTATTTAATAAAACACTGTTTTAAATTATCTCCTTACCCTGATTCACTACAGTAAGGTTATAATAATCATTTATAATTTGAGCTGTTGGGTCTAATTTTTCGGGAAATGTATGTTTGGATTCATTTGATTTCAACATATATATAATGAAAAGTATGTAAAATAACCTGCTGTTTTAAACATGTTTTTAGTTTTAAACAGAGATGATGGTAGAGAGGCAAAAGTTACAGATTGCAGCTTTAATGTAACAAAAGAGGCACAAAATGAGCTGTGAGCTTTCTGTGTTGCAGTTATGAAAGTAACTTCCCCACTGGCACCACCTGGACTGTGGTCAGTCCCATCACCTTCACATACACAGTCACTCAGACCAAAAGCCTTCTCAACCCCAGCAATGACACTCTGCTTCTGGGCCACATCAGAGACCCTCAACAGCTCGAGTCCATGCGGTCCAGTGTCAAGCCCCTAAAACGCTTCATAGTGATGGATGAGGTTGTGTACAATCTTTATGGTTCCCAGGTCACAGACTACCTAGAAGCCAGAAACGTCCTGTACCAGATCCTGCCTCTTCCCACCACCGAGGAGAACAAGTGCATGGAGATGGCCATGAAGATCCTGGAGGAGGTCCACAGGTTTGGTATTGACCGTCGAACTGAACCCATCATCGCCATTGGAGGTGGGGTTTGCCTGGACATTGTGGGTCTCGCAGCTTCGCTCTACAGAAGACGGACTCCATACATTCGTGTTCCGACCACCCTTCTGTCCTACATTGACGCCAGCGTTGGAGCAAAAACAGGCGTGAACTTTGCAAACTGCAAGAATAAGCTCGGCACCTACATCGCACCTGTCGCTGTCTTTTTGGACAGGTCGTTTATACAGACTGTTCCTAGAAGACACATATCCAATGGGCTCGCAGAAATGCTGAAGGTATATGAATCACTTCTTCATTTTATTATTTGCCTGTAAAACAAACCGGCTTTTGTTCTACATCTTTAATTTCTTTATGATGTTGCAGATGGCTCTTATGAAGCACAGAGGGCTGTTTGAACTTCTGGAGACACAAGGAGAGTTTCTGTTAAACTCCAAGTTCCAGTCGGCTATGGTGCTAGAGGGCGACCTCTTTGACCCTGCTTCTGTAGCTACCCGCGTTGCTATAGAAACCATGTTGGAAGAATTAGCCCCAAACTTATGGGAGGATGATCTTGACAGGCTGGTTGACTTTGGTCACCTGATCAGCCCTGAACTAGAGATGGTATAATAAGCTTGCTTTCTAACTTACGTGTTCTGCAAATTACCCTTCAGATCTTTTAAACTAGGTTAATATCTCCATTGGCTGCTTAAATGAAGTTTGTACAAGGAGTCCCACCTAAAATTACATTTATTTTTTAGAAGCATCTACACTGATGAGATTTTATATGAAGAAGTTTAGACCAGATCTTTAGTTCTTTAGATTCTCAAAAGTCACTTGCTAACTTCTTCATTCTGCTCTTTTCAAAGGGTTGGGTTGGGTTATAAATTATAGCTTCTCTCAGACTGCTTTGTTTTGCCTCAAGGCTTCTCAATCAAGATATTTTAGCAACATTTTGGAACATACCCAGCTAACAGGGAACATTCTCACAACATTAACTAACGTTTTCTAAAAGTTTTCTCAAAGTTATCAAAAGCATTCTTGCAGTAATTTTAGTAGTAATTTCTACTTTTTAAACATTCCTAGAACTTTCCAAATAACATTTTAGTTTCTAAATGTTACGGAAACGTTTTTACAACCTACAGTTGTTAGCTGGGTTGACATGAATTTCATGCTGTGTTCAATTTTATGAGACTCATAAACTTTTTTGAGCAGTTTTATCATGTGTGCAGAAAGCAACACCTCATCTTATTCATCCTTCTGTAATGTTTTCTTTTTGTTTGTAGAAAGTTCTTCCAGCTCTGCTACACGGTGAAGCAGTCAACATTGACATGGCCTTCATGGTGTACGTGGCTTGTGAGATGGGACTCCTCAAAGAGGCTGAGAAGTTCCAGATTATCTGTTGCATGCTGGGACTGGAGCTTCCAGTGTGGCATCAGGACTGCACTTTCGCTCTGGTGCAGAAATCACTGTGTGATAGACTTCAGCACTCTGGGGGGCTTGTGAGAATGCCCCTACCAACAGGCCTGGGACGAGCAGGTGATTCAATAAAGGGTTTTAGAATCTCAAGAGAGCTTTATACAAGATTTTCATCAGGCTAGATGTTTGCATGATAAACAGTTAAAGGTAGAGAAGACATTTTTAGAGAGGCTAGCAATCGGATCGAATGCAATAATTGGACAAACATTTTATGGTCCTGCACCTTCAATAAAAGATTTATATAAATATATTTAGACCACTTTACTGTGATTGCTGTCAGGATAACAAACCAGCATAACAAGAAATGTTTTTGGAAAAAATTGCCAACCCTGCCTTTAAGAAGCCATTGGAAATTTCAATCCACTCTTTAAAGGTCTGTAAGTTATGTGAAAAATAAACGTTTCTTTCTTTATTCTCCCCTAGAAATATTCAACGACATCAGTGAAGACACTCTGTTTAAGGCGTTTGAGAAGTGGTGTGATGAACTGAGCAATGGCTCACCTCAATGAAACCTCACGAGGAGCCTCAAAAGCTTGAACTTCTGTTTTGTGTTTTATTTGTGTACATTATGGGCATTTGTATGTGTTATACATCGAGGGTAATTGCTTTTTATTACTGTAAAAGCACTTTTTAAAACTGTTGCATGTGAATAACTACATGCTATGTGAATATCTTTCTTTGGTTTTGATAAAGCACTTTTATATTCAGTAAAGGGATCATTTGGATAATCGTGAAGTCAGTTATTCAGCCCTGTGTTTTATGGTTTGCATGCATGTATATAATAAACAATTGAACTATATGAAAAACATCAGGGTGACGAGAATTAGTATTTGAGATTAGTTACGATTATTTCACTGGCATGTTTTTATCTGAAATAAACAATACCAGTGATGTGAAATAAAATGAGCAGTTTATTTTTAAAAAAAAACCTTAGCTGTGTCTTTCTTAGCGCTCTTTCACAATATTGTCCTGTGATGTTTTTAAAAACCTTGAGACAGAGACGCTCTGTTATCTTGAACTCAAATAATACCACACAACAGAACACAGCAGAAATAATATCAAATGACAAGAAATTAGTAAAAGGAATATATAAAACATAAAAAATACAAGCATCCTACACTAAAGAGTTAAAGATGAATCTTCATTGTCCCACGTGTACAGAACAGAATAAAATCTTTATTCATGTGTTTGAAGACAGTTTTCAGCAGCAGGTAAATAAGAATACTTTGATCCAAATCCCAACAAACTGCTGGAGTGACAGAACTACAGCGATCATTTGTATGTCATGAAAAACTGGACATGACTGTGTAAAAGATGAGACTGATGTCCAGCTGTTTTTGAAGTACAGTCACATGATCTGTGACATCATCAGAGTAAGACCATGATGTAGTCAACATGAATGATTTGGTAATATTATTACTTAATTTCCCAACTTTGTTCTCGATGGCATTATGGGTGAAGTTTTGGTGAAAAATAATTACATAATACAAGCTGATTTTATGCCCTAAACTACACCATTCTAACAAACATATATTTTTCCTCTCTGTGAAGATGTCTGTGGGTCTTTCTGGTGTTAGCTTCAAAGTTGTGTAAAAACTGAATGAGTTAAAAGTACAGTTCACTACTTCTGCAAATGTACAAAAGAGTGGATTGAGTTTAAATTGTGCGTAAGTTTATAGCTGCATGTCTGGATATATTTAGACCCCACGGGAACTTTGGTAGGTACTTATGTGAAAAATGTTGTTGTATACTATGAACAGTGTGTTGCATACTACAAACAGTGTCATCATTAACATGTTGCTGGAGCCACAATTTAGCTGAACTTCATATAGACAATACAATTACACCAATGCTATTAAAACACAATATACTGTAAAAAGATTTTTCATTTTATCCACTTTTACAATTGGTGATTGTTTTTATAGAAATCCGTCCTAAATTAAACACAGTCGTTCTAAACTAGTAGCCTTTCAAATTATAAAATGAAAAAATTTATATACACTAGAATTCTAAAAATACAAGATAACACTGTAATGTATTGTGCTCTTCATGTTACATATCATTTGGATTAAAAATATCCCAGCTAACAGAGAACGTTCTTAGAATGTAAGCTAACATTATTAAGTTCTCCCAATGTTATCAAAAACGGTTCTTGCAGTAACATAAGTACAACCTTTTTAACGTTATATATCATATATCATAAATGTTATTCTTAAGTAGTTAGCAGAACGTTTAAAATATGCTACAGAATTTTGAATGTTTTGAAATACATTTTGAACTTCCTAGAACTTTCAAAGTAACTTTTTAAAAGTTTTGTTACTTAATGGAAATGTTAGGGAAACATTCTTACAACCTAAAATTGTTAGCTGGGAAATCACACTGTACACATCTTAGATCCCAAACTCTCTATAATTTTATTATATAAAGAAACATCTAATCATCTAACTTTGGTTGATCCACGTTTATGGGCAATGCTAACAGCCGTTGTCATGTTCATCCATACTGCCACTGCTACTGGATGGGATGGGGGAGCCCGAGGACAGCAGGGGGTCGCTGGTGCCCACTGGAGACAAAGTGTTGTCCATTATCATGTCCTCTAGTCTGGCGGAGGTTTTGCTGGGGCTGTCGTACATCTCGGGTTCCCCTTCCTCTGTGGGGCTGTCGTTGTAGCTGATGGTTCCGCTGTTGAGGTCCAGGGTGGTGGGCCGGGACATGTCAGGGCTGGGGAGGTGAGAGTAGAGATCAGAGGAGCAGTCCCCCATCCCAGGCTCCTGCTTGATCGCCCGGACCACCAGATCAGAGGAATAGAGAGAGGGAGAGGCCACTACAGCGAGTCCGTGAGCACGGGCTTGTATCTCAAGCTCCTGTAAACAAACAGGACATACGTATATAAATTATATATAATTTTTCAAAATGTACATTACCCATTACATATATTACCACTGACAAAAACACTGTGCCTACATATGACTTTTCTAGAATTATGAAACATTTAAAAAATGCAGCATAACACAGTAATTTTTTATAAACTTCTGGATTAAACAAAAATCCAGCTAACAGTGAAAACTTTATTAGAACATTGGGTAATATTCTCTAAAAGTTTAAGGTTATCAAAACGTTCTTGCAGTAACATTAGTAAAACTTTTTTTATAAATGAAAGTTTAGTAAAGAAAACCAGCCAACCAGTGCCCAAAATATCTGAAAACAATTATAATACTGTTTACAGTAAAATACATCCCTTGCTTAGATATAAGTGTGTCCAAGCTCTTGACCAGTAGTGTGTGTGTGTGTGTGTGTGTGTGTGTGATAGTTGTGAAAGTTGTGTGTGTAAACGGCAGGGTTACTATGAATCAAACACCATGTGTCAAAACAAGGGAAATTCCCCGTAATCAATGACTCAAGTGTAACTTTCACATTTCATGCTTTTGAAGTTCTGCTCATACTTTATAAGACTGAAAAGCAATACTGCGGTCAGTGCTTCAACATCAAACTTCAAAACACATTTTCTTAAAGGCCATGTTAAGCATGCCGATCATGTGACCAGCTGCCAACACAATTTAGGTTGTAAGAATGTTTCCATCACACATAAAAATATTTTGAAAGTTCTAGAAACGTTCATGTTGTATTAACGTTAATGTCTGGTTTTTAAACTTTTAAAATTATGCAATGTTTTTAAAACGTTCCACTAACAAGTTATATATACAACTTGATATATAATAGTAAAAAACGTTTTACTAATGTTACTTCAAGAACCTTTTTGATAACTTTTAAAAAAACAATATGAAATTGAAAGTGACATGTTTTTGTCAGTTATGGTTACCCATAACCGAAATGTGACCTCTGCACTTAACCCATCACCAGTGAACACACACTGCTAGTCATGAACACACACACACACACACTGGAGCTGTGGGCAGCTATCACTGCAGCGCCGGGGAGCAATGGGGGGTTAGGTGCCTTGCTCAAGGGCACTTCAGTTGCTACCTGCCGGCGCTGGAATCGAACCAGCAACCTACTGATTACAAGCCTGAGAACGTTCTGAGAACGTTCCCTGTAGAACTTTGTCTGAGAGTGTGTGTTATGAGTTTGTGACCTGTATCCGCAGCAGCAGGTGTCTGTTGGCATGTTCCAGTCTCTTCTGACGGTTCTCAAGCTCTCTTGTCTTCTGTTGCTCTCTCTGTAGTTTTTTTATATAATCCACTGAAGCTTTTAGAATTGTGCCTTTATTCCACCTCATGTCTCTGAAACGGAGAATCAGGTTCAACTAACTAATAACTATTATTTTAAAACAATAAGTTAAAAATAATATAATTTATATAAAAATGTATAAAACTGAAAGAGTTTTGAGACTTACGGGTCATTGGATTTAGGAATTAATGTCCCCAGCTCTTTAATTCGGTCGTTTATATTAAACCTCCTTCTTCGCTCAACTGCAATGATAATATATAATATAATATAATAATATACATTTTAAGATGCAATTTGTAAGTTTTGCTCTCTACTGCCATCTGTGTTTGAAACATAGAATTGCATGTAACAACAACTGATTCTTGTTTATTTTCAACCCAAAAAGTTACAGATTGCAGTTTTAAAATATAGAGCCATTTATATCAGTATATAGCAGTAAAATAGTAAAGTCTCTAATAAATATAATTTCTTATTCTATATATTTTATTTATTATTATTATTATTTTAGTGGGCTAGATGAAGGTAGATGTTCATGTATGTATTCTGATGTTGAGACTCACTTAGGTTGTGATTGTCCTTCTTTTGTCTCTCCTTCGCCAAAGCTCTGACCTCTGCTTCTGCAACATATAATCAGATTAAGTGTGAGACATCTTATCTTCATAACTATCACTTCACACTCTTCAAATCAATGCAGCTGAATGTTCTGAAACAGAGCTCACACTTAAAACTCATTTAAACCAATGTGCGTTTGGACAAGTGTCCATATTGTGTGCAATTATGTTCCACACTGAAGTAGTTTTTACAAGCACCAACTGTGAATTCTGTTAAACATTCATTCACTTGTTTGACTTTCTTGTGTATGCACGTGTATTTTCACATGTGAACGCTGTTGAAATACCTACAGTGTCAGTTTATATGCTATAAACGTTTGGGATGAATAAACACTACCAAAACATCACCTGCAGATATGCTACACAACAAATCTCTGAACTCATGCTCATCTCAGAGGCAGAAGAAATGGAAACATACCTACTGGAAAGGCCTCAGGTCTCTGATAAGAGTCAAACTTGCCACATGGTCCAGACTTCTCCATTACGTGCATCATGCCCGGAGCCGGTGTCGCTATTTAATACAATGACATTGTGCATTGTGAACTTCTGTTCCTCAGCATGGTGGGTGTTAAACTAGTTCTTTATAATAGTTTGGGGCATTTTGCACCTCTAGTGATAGATAAGTGTGAATATACCAGATAATTCCCTTTTGACAGCGGGTAGGTTAGATGGGCAGGTGTTGCTAATGGCAACCCCAGCGGGAGGCAGAGCATGACCGTTGTACACGTCCAATAGGTTTGCAGAAACTGGCATCTGAAAAGTGATGAATCGCAACCGAAAATGAATGTAATGAATCTGTAATATCTGCTTTTTAAGGACTACAATAAATGACTGAAAGAAACTACGAAGCTCTTCTTCATAAGTTTGTGATATCATAATCCCCAAAATTTGAATACCCCCAACTCTGGGACAAACTGGGACAGTTAACCAATCTGAGCCCATCACATAATTCTGGGGGAGGGGCTTCATAGAACCAGGAAATAAACAGCCTGTTTTTATAAGAATGGAAACAGCGGTGTAGAATAAAGATAAAAAGTGACAATTAATGTGTTTTTTGAAAAACAAAGCATGAACACCTGTTTGTAGTGCACCCCAAAAACATAATCAAGACCACTTTAAGTGTAATGAGTATGTCGTGATTTTCTTGTGATAGTTGTTTTAGGATTGTTACCGCATTTGAAGACATTTGAAGTCCTGCATCCATGAATCCGAGAATGTCATCGTTATAGCTCGATTCCAAACTGATGATGTCTTCAATTACATCGTCCATCTGTAGCAAATTGAGTTTCGATGGAAAACAGACTCAATACAAACTAATGAGAAACACTAAATGGCTCTTAATGATAATGAAAAAATGCCAAACAATTCCTATAATAATTGTATACCAATGAACAACCACTGCACACTGTGTATACAATAAAATACAAACTATCACTAAATCCACATATTGTAACATGTTTGTTTTTACAGTCGACTTTTCTTTAAAACCTTTACAGCACTCAGTTGCATTTCTTAAATGTATTATTAAGAAATTATCAATCATCTGTACACAAAGGCAAAACTCAGACAGTGAGAAACTATTTCATTTGGACTGTGCAACTTACAAAACGTGCTTTTTGTGGTTTAGCAGGTTTTAACATGCAGTGACTTTCATAACTGCAGCTTTCATCATGATATAAGTTGTAAGTTGCATTATATCCCTCTAACTAATCTGAATTCCATACATAGCAAGCAGTGACAAGTACCTCTGCTTGCATGTTAGGGCCTAATTAAGGATATAAAGTGATACTATTTAAATTATTATTATTTATTTTTATCATTATGCAACTGGCTGTGTTACCTCTTTTTCACAGTTGAGGGTCAGAAGAGCCATCGGGCTGTTGGGAGCGCTGACTCCTGGTCCAGGGGGCATGCCGTGCTCCGAGGGCTGGCTGGGGCCGGGCCCTGCGCTGGCCTGCGGGCTGAGCTTTGCTCCCAGTGCGCTGGACAGGTAATGTTTTACCTGCTGTCTCTGGGTCTGATGGAGATGGTACTTCGACGGATTCTCCAGGTGACTCTGCACCTGTGCCACAAAGCAGGAGAAAGAGGGGGGGGGCAACTTAGACTCGCAGTAATGCAACATGCTGTAAAAAAAAACTGTGATGCAACAAATGCCAACTGTGCATTTGATTCGTGGCCTGTTTTCTAGATAGACTTCAAAGAAAGATTTGCAAATTTTGCAGGAACATTTTTGGCTGCCACCAATGCATTACACTCATTATATGCGTTAAATATTTCGAGCATGCTGAGAAAAAGGAAAATTATAGAAACACACTTCTCTGATCAGGATAAAAGCATCAAATTAAAAATCAATACGGCAACATACAAAAACATTGTTTAACATCCAAATACAAAACGTTAGCAACAATTTCACTTCTAGATTAATAAACAAAAGCTCGTCTCACCTGGTAGTGACTG
>JAZGTK010017669.1:0-12179 GCA_036877625.1 Ambastaia sidthimunki
TGTCCATTTTCTTGTTTTCTTATCTACAGATGATGGACTTGTTTTTCTTCATGTTTCTTCTCAGTATCTGGGTGGTTGCGTACGGTGTGGCTAAACAGGGTATTTTGATTCAGAATGAGGAGAGACTGGACTGGATCATTCGTGGGGCCGTTTATGAGCCGTACCTCATCATATTTGGCAACGTCCCCACTAACATAGACAGTGAGAACTAAACTCATACCACCTGTCACTCATTTCACCTCAAAACACAAGAAAAAACAGGAAGTGACATTTTTCAGGAAGTTTACGGAAAGCCATTAAAACAAAGAAGCTTGTTTTAGGATTATTAAGAATTTTAGCTTTTATTATAATTAAGTAGAAAAATTAGAACATGACATTTATAAATACTACCATACTATTTATAGCATACATGAATACTTTATATTGTATGAGTACTATTACTTTAAATTATATATCATTGTTAGGTTGTCACACATTTTTTGTGTTATATTCAAAAAATTAATGTCTCAAAGCAAACACGCATTGAACATCTCAGCCTCATTTTACCTGTTTTATCATCTGTAAGTATCAAGTTTGTTTCTATTTAATTTTATTGTTTAAAAGGAAACAGTTTATATATGAATTATTTGTACTGCATTATTCAGCAGACTGATCTTTTATCCTCCTTAAAATTAAAATTCATAATTGAGATTCATAAACAACATCCACCTTTACAGTACAAAAGTTTTACAGGGAAGTAAATGAAGCAGAAACAGCCATCTGTGTGTGTTGTGTGTGTGTGTTTGTGTGTGTTTTACTCCAGACACTCAGTTTGATATAAACAGCTGTAGTGTAAATGGTTCTGATCCACTGAAGCCCAAATGTCCCATGCTGAATGATGTGAACATGCCGATGTTTCCCGAGTGGCTGACCATCATCCTGCTGTGTGTGTATCTGCTGTTTGCCAACATTCTCCTGCTCAACCTCCTAATCGCCATCTTCAAGTGAGTCACACACTCATCTACTCACCTGACAGAAACGTTTATATCAGTATAAATCATCATCGTCATCATCATGAAACCATCGCAAATGTCTGTTTGACTTGTGGTTACATCACCTCTGTAAACAGAAGCAAACTGTTACTGCTGGCTACTATATCGTATCTCCAGGTGCTGAGGATCGTGGAATGTTTGTAGCTTGTTCTTACAGGCCTTGTTTGGGATTTGAACTTGTCATCCATGTTAAGAAAATAATCTGCAACTAACTAGCAATTTTATGTTTCAGACAGAGGCAAAAGTTCCGGATTGCAGCTTTAATTAATTGCACAAAACAGTTTGATAATTTTGTAGTCGTGTTTAAACTTTATCCCTGTATTACAGCTACACATTCCAAGAGGTTCAGGACAACACCGACACTATTTGGAAGTTCCAGAGGTACGAGCTGATAAAGGAATACCACAGTCGCCCTGCTCTTCCTCCCCCCTTCATCCTCCTGAGTCACATCTTCCTCTTCATCAGGGGAGTGTTGCTGCGCTCCCCATCGCAGAAACACGAACACTTCAGTGAGTGATTCTGGTAAAGAACTCAAACTTCACTTTAGGACGTTCAGACGTTCAAAGTACGTGTTTCTCCTCAGGACGGGAGCTTGACAAGACTGAGGAGGAGGAGATGTTGTCATGGGAGACCTTCATGAAGGACAATTATCTGGCGTCTACACGACAGGACGAGAGTCAGAGTGTGGAACACCGGATTCAGGACACAGCTGAGAAGTAGGTGCTGGACTGGGACTGATCTGAACACAGATGTTCATACAACCTAAAATTGTTAGCCTGGTAGCTGCAGGTTTTTAGGCTTGTATGAAAGTTAAATGCGTCTGTTTTCTTCTCAGGGTTGAAGCCATGTCAGAACTTCTGGAGAAAGAGCAGGAGATGGTTTCTGCCACAATGGCGAGAAGACTAAGCAAGCTTGAAGATCAGGTCCACAGTTACTCCTGAATAAACCTGCTTTCTACAATCATGTCCATTATTAGATCTCATTATTGTGATTTTTAGATGTTGTGAGTCACGTTGTGCGTTTGTTGTTTTGTTGCAGGTCTCTGAATCCACCAAAGCGTTGCGCTGGATTATAGACGCTCTGAAGTCTCAGGGGTGCAAATCCAAACTGGAACCGCCTCTAATGAGTGAGCAGAGTGCTTTTAAATCAGCTCTTATGAGATGTAGGCATTCTGCTGTTTTTTTATTAATTAAAATGCCTCAGTTGTTTAAGAGTTTAAGCAGTAGTTTGATGAAAAGTGGTATGTTGTAAAGTATTCTGCCGGCTGGTCCCAATGTTTTTAACAAAGATCTCTCCATGCAGCAGGTAAAAGCACTGACAGAGAAGATGGTGATTCCAGTGGACAGGAGACAGAAGATGAGAAGCCCCCGCACACGCATGCACGTCAACTGCAGTATCCAGGAAGTAACGTCACACGCTTTCCTGTGCCTGAGGAGAAAGTGTCCTGGGAGGTGCCTGATATAAAATACACATTTCCCATGATGCTTAGACCTTATTGTGAATAAAATTAAAAACAACGTGGGTTTTGTTTGTTTTTTTAGACAAACTTCAGTCCGTACCTTCCCCCAGTTTATAATCAGCAGGAAAGCGAGTGAGTTTGATTCTGAAAAACAGAACAAGACACATTAAAATCTATTTAAACATGCTATGGACTTTTGCTGTTTATTTAACAAATATGTTTTTTTATGAATCTTGCTGCTTAATAACAGAAATCTGTTTTCATAACAGTAACAGTTCTGATTCTTCAGTCTTGGACAAGTACAGGTGTGTGAAGCATAAAATCACTTATTTGTGATTTAATGCTGGAAGTTTCAGTTGTAAACATCTGACTCTCATGGATGGATTTTACAGGAATCCTGGAGGAAGAACTGGGATAAGAGGAAAAGGAGCTCTGAAATCCCTCGGTCCAAATCACAAATTCCTCCTGATCCTCACCAGGTACTGAATTAAATCCTATTCTGTTCTGATCCTCACCACAAAGAACATGCTGAGATTAAAATCAAATCTCTAACCAGATAAAATGTAAGTTTTTAAATTGATTACATAAAAAAACACACAGCTGCCCATCATGTGTGAGATTATAAGAGATTAGCGGCTGTTCTCAGATCAGCTGCTGTGGGGGTTTGGATTCTGTGAGAGATACAGAATTAAAGACTGTTTTTTTCTGAAGATGGCGCGATGCTGAACGGACAGCGCTGGAGTTTGTCGCCGTTTCTAAAGATGCAGAGAAGAGCTGGTCTGTTCCTGGGGTGAGAATCCACAAAAAGTGACATTTTCAGAATCTACCTTATACTTACAATAGAGGAGATTTAATGTAATATTGACCTCTGAGAGGTTTAAATCGCTGTACATATAGTGAAAAACCATCACATTCACTTTTTATACACTTTAATAATCATCGTTTTTGCTTTTAGAATTGCTTTTATTGTTTTCACTCTTAAAGAGTGAAGACTCTTTGAGAGGAGTCTTGATCTGCTGAAACATGCAAGAAATTAATTTTGTTTTTTCTAAATCATTTGATTTTGCTGAAGAAACTATGACGTGTTTATCTTAATACATTTTACAGTATTTAAGATTTGCTAACCTAAACTTGCATTGTTTCATGACATCATTTGTTGTTCATTAACACTTTCATGCAGACCCAAGCCAAAGCTAATGAGCCCCTCCCACAAACACTGGAGAGAATTCTGGGTAAAAAGCTAAATGAGAGAATCAAATCTGAACTTAAGGCTGCAGAACAGGTGAGCAATTAAAAAAAAGCCTGTGTTAGCTTTGACTTTATTTTTAAATATTTTTTACATTTATATACCTGATGATACATTTAAATGACTTTTTATATGTTTTAAGTGGTCATCAATCATTTAATGCATTTTAAATGAGGTGTTTATGTATTAGTAATACGTATATCAGTGATTGTTTAGATGTAGGATTCAGCTGAGCTTTCTCAGTGCTGAATGGGATGTGTGTGGTTCCTCTCTGCTGCAGGTATATAAGGGTTATGTAGATGACAGCAGAAACACAGACAATGCCTGGCTGGAAATCACGGTTCTCACGCTTCACTTTGACAAACACAGTCCAGTGATGTCACAGTTAAACACCATTGTGAGCATAAAACATCATGTCACTGTTTGTGATGTTCTGTAAAGTCATGTATATGTGTAACGTTTTCCAAATGTTTTAATCAAACAGATGTTTTTATTTGAATCTGCATGTTACTTGCCAAGCTTAGTTAAACCCCTGTTAAAACAGATGATTGACAGCTGATTATGAGGTCTTTGGTTTGTTTGTGACTCATTAGTGTTTACACTACAAATGTGAAGTCATCACAAAACGTTTTGAAACTCTTTACACTTGTCAGCCTGTGATCTAATCACCTGCGACAAATCTTAATTCCAGCTGTAAATGAGACCTAACAGATATTTTGTATGAATAGTTGTGTAAGAAGGCTCTGAGGTATCACAGGGTATCCTGATTGTATTTTTGGCTAGAAGATGGTGGTCCTCAGCTGGCTGCTGGCTGATTAGATATAAGAAGTCATTAAATGTTATGGCTGTGTGCAGTCATACACCCAGTGCTCCATGAGAGACTTTAATTTAGTGAATTAAGAGGCAATATTTCAGCTTTTGTTGGGTTGAAACACAGGAAATTGACCCATGCTGTCTTCCTGCAGGTTGAAAGTACATCTTTATCATCTCCCCAACCGCTACAGTGGAAAGAAGTGAGCAGAAAAACATGCCTGTGTCCTTACCAACGGGAGGCTTTGTGTCTTATAGCTCAGCGTCACAACACACACTTTTAATCCTCAGGAAAACACACACACAACAACACAGCTAAAGCCACCACCACACTGTGGTGTCCACTGTGTATCTATTTATGCTACCTGTGATGCAAAACTTGAATTTAGGGGATTTTTTATAGAAAGAAAAAACATGTAGTACATATTTAAAGGTGATGTATGTCATTTCTGTGCCATAGTGGATGCAAACAGAAATGTGAATATAATTATGATTTCAATTATATTTCAAACACTCCTCCCATCTGCGATTGGTCTAAAAATCAGACAGTCCCACCCAAACTCACAGCATTGGTTGTTGAGTTGATGTTGTTACGACAGGCCCACTTTTTCCAGAACTAAGTCTTCCTGTAGTTCATTATAAATAAAAGTTATTTAAAATCCAAAGGCCATACACCTTTGCACATATGGTACGTTTAATGTTTTAAATCAAGCTGTTTTCTAAGCAATAGGTCGCCATAATGTAAACTACTGCTTAGCTGGCATGAATGCATAGGTAAAAATATATACTTTAGGTAGAGAATAATGTACAGCTGTTATTATTGCAAAATAAACCCTGACAGGTAAATTAAGATCCTGATATAAACAATGAATGATGAGGGGCTGACTGTACATTATTCTACTTATTACACAGATACTAACCAAATAAATAAGACATAAAATAATAATTTGAATAGATCTGAATATACAAACGATATTTGCAAAAAACAAAAGCTGTGAATCACAGTCTGTTTTGCAGAAAGTCATGTAATTAAATAATTTATAAAAGATGTTTTATCCAAAGAAGGCAAATCCTTCAACACGCTTATGCAGGTACAGTAACAGTACAGCAAAGAATACTGCTAAAAATAATAAAGCATATACTGTACGTATAAGACCACTTAATGTGGTAATGCAGATATCATTGGGTAATGCATAATCTTGACTGGGGTAACAGACAAATGGAGGAAGATTGGAACATTGACCATATTTTTATGTTTCAAAGAGCAATAACCTGCATTTTACAAGCAGTTATGAAATGTTTTAAAATTGGAATGTAATATAGACATGAAATAAAGTGTCTTAAATACAAGTTTGGAGTCAGATTTTTGATTCAAATACCCACATTGGTACAATAATGTTCAGACATAAGTGATTAAAAACGTCCATTGTTCATTGATGAGTAAAATATTCAATAAATAATATTATGGTTTATACAACATACAACAAACTGTTAGCCCCGCCCATCATAGACGCGCCATCAAACCCAGTGTCACCCAAATGATTGACAGGCATTATAATGATTGACGGAGAGCAGAGAGCGTTTCTGATTGGATGATCAAAGTACATCGCTAATAAAATGACAGATGCCACAGTGATTTCTCTCAGATAATACAAAACAACGTATGCGTGTCATTACACTTTTAGAGTACTTTTAATGCCACAGTATTTGCGTTTTTTTCACACACTTTAAAACATTTGCAAATGCGTGTTGTGGGATGGATAGCTCAGTTTCGCCTCACGAGTACGCGAGCGCTGATTGGTCGACGGGAGTGTGGCTCGAGCTCGCGACAGTATCGGTTCCACGCCCTCCCCGCTGCTTTCACTTAAAGCAAACATTCAGTGTCGACGCCCTCTTAAAATTTAACCTTAAAAAATGTTTTGAAACGTTTAACATGCGTATCAGATCACTAAAGCCATTACGTTAGTCAAAGCAAAACGTCTTAATATTAGAAACGATACACAAAGACAAGAACTAAACGCATGCACGCTCAGAAACCAGCCAGGGCTCTGATGTCTATATTAACTAGTTTATTTATTGTCTGTAAAACAGTGAAGCTTAACAGTTCATTATTGCTGAAAGCGTGTTTTATTATATTGTATTTTATTAAGCAATTATTCTTTTCAATTAACATTACATGCATTGTATAATTGTTTTTAGATTATTATTGTTGTTGTTTGTTTGTTGATCTGGTAATACTGTACAGGAATCGTCATGCCAATACAGTATGATGAAATTACATTGTGCAGAGACTAAAAACAGAAAACCAGCGTTCGCGCAGGGTAATAAAACACGTTATTTATGTTGACAAAATGATTTCAGATGCATTTTAATTTAGGGAAGCTCATTATTTTCAAGGACGGCGTATAAGTTGTGAATGAAAACGCGCTCTGATCTATTTATATCCGCTGCTGCAGGTGCACAGGTCAGAACATGCGGAAGTGACGTAGGCGCTCACAAGACAAGCATTAAAGCTTCAGGATTAGAGACGCTGACAGTCCGCCGGACACCAGCGCTCAATACACGGTACGATCTCTATCGTTCTGCTTTAAAACATCACATTTTGTTTCATGATGTGTTAAAATAACGGTTGGCGATGTGTATAACGAGATGTTTGGTCGTTGTGTTTGTTTGTTTGGTGCGGAGACGCGGCTGAGGTGATCTGCGCTCCGTGATGCTGATGCGAAAATAAACCCATAAATATTGTGTTGATAAAGTTCGTGTTTTTAATGGCAGTCGATTTGATACAGCACGCAAATGTACTGTATCATTACAGAAAGATGTTAACTGAATTCAGTACAACGATATTTGTTCTTATTCGCTGTAAGAGCTTCGGTATTTCCATATCTATAGCTTTTCGTGTTGCATATAGATCATTGGGAGCTGTACAGATTAAATAGGCCATTGAAAACAGAGGCCCCTATAGTTAGATGCTGTTTGTTTCCCTGCCAAGAATGACTTGTTCCAGCGGTCTCAATGGTGCTGGAAGATGCACCGCATTGAACAAAGCGTGAAACAGACGAGCCTGCTTGTCATCAAACGAGTGTAAACAAATCATTTCATCCTAAAATGCGAATTAATTCTCATTGTAAATGTTATCTTTCGAATTCGAATTGGTTTTATTGTGCTTGTTGCAAGACTGTGTTCATAATATGCTTTTCTAGAATTGTATTGTATTGTGTTATCTGCTCATGTTATGATTTCGTAATAAAATAAGATTTTGATAAAGGCAATAAGAGCCTAATAAAGTAATTTGTATGGCTGTAGAGTTTGCTGTAGTTTAATTATGTATATATAACATTGTTATTCAAAGTTCATATATTGGTTGTATTCTGCATATGTGAGATTAAGGATTACTGTATATCAACAGTATGTTTGTCTTTCTCCATTACACTACTGTAAATGAAGTACTACTGTAAACAAACATTAATGTTTAGAGCCATTAATATAGATATGTATTTTACAAAGCAGATTTGTTAAATGAATATTTTGTGGGGATCATTACCTAATTTAAAGCTTTTGAGGCTGAGATCTCATTTAAGCAATAAAATGTGATTGGCTGTTCTGTATTGTGATTATTGTCATGGATAAAGTGTGTTGTTAAACAGCTGGCTGTATCAGCAATATTGCACTGCCTTATTGCCTTATTGCACTTTGGTTTGATAAAACACAGTAGCATGAGCACATTAAAGGAACAGTTCACAAAAAAAATGAAAATTCTTTAGTCATTTACTCTCTTGCGTAAAACACAACCAGAGAAAATTGTAAATAATTTGACGCAGTGTGGCATTCCACAACATTCTGCTTAACAGGAATGTTGACAATTAAAGAGGTTTGTAATGACAGAAATGTATTTTTTGGGTGAGCTGTCTCTTTAAGTACATACAGCCGGTTTGTGCGCATGCAGTGTGGTGGCCAAGCAGTCGAGTCTGTGTGTAAATACACATTTGGCAGTACACATAAGGTATCTTTCTCTCTGCTATCCATTTCTAATCTACTGAGAGTGAGACAGGTGCCGTTACAGGTCACCCTGTCCAATTTTAAAAATGTGGCCGTTCCCTCATTTTCGTCTTTACCTTTAATTAAGCAAATGTAGCCCCATACTTAAAAAAACACAATTAGGCTGAATGCGATGGCTTGTTTAAGTGTGGTGGTGGAAGGAAAGTGGATAGTTGGCTGTCAGACACATCACATAAATGGGGTAAAAAAATCTCTGCCATTGCATGATGTTCCCTGGAGAGAGAGAGAGAGAGAGAGAGAAGGAGAGAGAGAGAAGGAGAGAGAGAGAAGGAGAGAGAGAGAAGGAGAGAGAGAGAAGGAGAGAGAGAGAAGGAGAGAGAGAGAGGTAGAGAGAGAGAGGTAGAGAGAGGAAGGGAGAGAGAGGTAGAGAGAGGAAGGGAGAGAGAGGAAGGGAGAGAGAAGGAGAGAGAGAGAGAGAGATAGACTGAGCGAGGGAGAGAGAGAGGTAGAGAGGGAGAGTGAGAGAAGGAGAGAGAGATAGACTGAGCGAGCGAGGGAGGGAGAGAGGGAGAGGGGGAGAGATATGCTCGTGCACTCCTGTGAATCTGCATCTGATTTGTTATATAATCATTCCACTGAATCGTATGTAAATGGGACATTCTGAGGGTCTCTAAACCAACATGAGAAATCTGCAGGGTTTTAGACCAGCATTATTTGTGCTTTATCATTGAAACTGGTTATTTGTTATTTGCATTAGTGGTTACAATTAGTTCCTCATTCTGTTTCTGCTTTGGTTTTGCTAAACAATTAACAACAGTGTTTCTCTGTCGGTCCATTGACAAGCTCTCATAACATCATATGGTAATCACAGTGTCTGATCGTCCGCTCGCTTATCATAACATGTCCTTCCCAGATGTGACATCACAAGGGGAGGGGCTGCAAGAGGAAACAGTGTTTATATAATTGACATTTGGGAAACATCCCTGTAATCCTGTTTTCATTTTCATAAGCTCGGAGCATAAGAGGAAACAGTCACGTTTAGTCATGTAAAATCCCACTGCTTTTATAAGAGAGAGAGATGTGTGTTATATCTTTATATATATATATATATATATATATACACTGTGTATACACTGTATATATATGTGTGTGTTTACAGTAAGCACTTTTTTTGTACTAGGATACTAAACGCTGATCATATTTCATAATCATGCATTGAATTGTTTGCCATTTCAGTAACAACAAAAGCATGTAAAATGTTTCTGTTTCTACAAACTCGTGCTATTGGTTGAGCTAATTTTGTTATGTTTGGTACAGTGAACCCAGTCAAGCTAGCAGATTGCAATTCCCACTAGTGACACCAAAATTACACCCTTCACCTTTAAAGACCTCATAAAATCTATATAAGGTTTTGTTGGGTTTTTTGTCTGTATCTGTGCTAGTGTACTTCTAAAGTTTCACAAAATAAATTTTCAGCTGGTGTTTAAAGTTCACAGCCTGCCTGGTAAAACGGACCAAGAATATTGATGACTTATCTTGCACTATCTCACTCACTATCTCCATTGTCGTCCTCTCTTTATCACTCTGTCACCTTCTCCATCTTCTCCTCCACCCTTCCCCCTCAATCCTGTGAGGATTCAGCAGGTCTTTGTCTCCTGCTGAGTGACATTTCTGTAATGAAGTGATCTCTTTGCTCCTCAGAAACTCTGCTGCCCACAGCTAACACCACTTCACTGTCTCCTCATCAGGGACGTTCAACCTTGTGTTGATATTGTATATATGAATAAATGAATTAAAAATTTATGGATTTAATCTGAAATGACTTAAAAGGCAAAATTTAGATTGGAAGATGTTAATTGTACACTTAAAGCTGCAATTCGTAACTTTTGCCTCTCTACCGCCATCTGTGTCAGAACTATCAAATTGCAGGTTAATTTACATATATTTCTTGACTCAACAGTTTAAATTATAAATAATTATTACAAGCTTACAGTAGCGAATGAGGTTAAGGTATTTTTAACCCCAAAATTTATGAAATAGCTTTAAAAAGCAGTAAAATTCAGTTTGTTTTATTGTTTGTTTTTCACTTCATAAACCAAAGGACAAGTGATATCAAAAGTCACTGAGCTAGTCATGATATTGGAATCCAAACAAATACAGGGTTAATATTTGATATTGCCCAGCACACGTTGAGGTTAGATTTCTGCAGAAATGCAAAAACTGCTGTTTTGTGAGGGTTGGAGATCAGATGCTAAACTACAGGAGAACTAGGTTAAGCCCTGAAATCTGTTGTCTTTGGGGGGTTTATATTAAGCTTGGCTTAAGGGTATTAAGATTAGGACAGGGTACAGAGTTTGTATGACAAATGAATTGTTGTTTCTGTACCACTGGTGGCACCAAATGGAATTGCTGTCTGTCTGTTAGAAGTGTCAGAGTGGACTGAACAGTATTGACTGTGATTTTGGGACAGAAACTGAACAGCAGAGGACGAAGGCAGAGTTTGAAACAGACTTTTTCGGCAGTTCTGTTAGCGGTGCAGAAATGACACGTTTCACCTTTAAATATAGGGCTGAGTTTGGGTGTTTCCTCAGACTGGAGGAGGGAGGAGTCAAGTGTGTTTGTAAAGTTCAGGACAGTCATTTGTGCAGTGAGCTTGGAATGTATTTTCACCTTGTTATTGTACTTTATGCATTTGAAGACGAGGAGTGTATTCATCAAACAGTGTTATGACTGCAGATTTTTGAAGGGTAAGACTTATTTTGCTTAGGTGTGTGATTGGTAGTGTATCATACGTGTGTGTGTGTGTGTGTGTGTGTGTGTGACCTCCCAAATTCATGTGCTACTATAATTACAAGCGCCTGCAGTGTCTCATGGAGAGCACATTAACACACACGAGTGCATGAATAAAAATCACATTGAATGTTCTCTCCTTTACTGTTTCCCTCCTTTCACTCTCTCTCTACCTCTCTCTCCCCTGATCTCTCCTTACTTGTCCTCTCTATCTCTGCTGTTATTCTCCTGTAGGGTTTGATCTGCAGACACAGGATCTTCCCATCAGGGTTGAGTTTGATCCTCATTAATACTCAACTCTGTTCTCTTTAGTATCAGGGCAGGTTCTCTTCATTAGCATTCATTTGATGGCTCTCTCTCTTCTCTGTGGGCTTTCCCTTGTTTTTCTGCATCTCTTGAGATGAATGGATGATGTGCAGGCCTCTCTGTTGTTCTGAATCTAGTTTGTTTCAGGTCATCTGTAGTGTCTCAGATTTCTGTATCTGTTATGATTGTTGTAATGGTATTCAGAATATTTTTGACATTGTTGACAATATGTGGAAGTAATGCTGTGAATGGTGGCCCTTGTTTGCAGGTCTTCCTGTTGTAGCTCAGAATGATCAATAATACTTCTATGTCCACTGAACAAGATTTAGCGTGAGTCCATTTTGAGCGGAGAGTCGCTAGTGCTAGCAGAGTCATTCTGTAAGTCACCAGTGTCATCAAGACCTGACGAAACGATTAGCGAGTGCTGAAATCTCACTCTGTCAGCCATTGGCTGGACTTAAACGTGTCAGGAGGTGTAACGTACACCCTAAAGCCCTAAATAATGTGTGGCCACTTTTATATGATCTTCACAAGTGTG
>JAZGTK010017670.1:0-12178 GCA_036877625.1 Ambastaia sidthimunki
TGCAAAACTGTCTGCCAAGCAGTTAATACATTTACCACCTGCATAACTGGCAAATATGGCAGCAATGATAAGAATATCTTGAGAACCTGTAGGTTCTAAGAAAAAGCCAGCATGGAGTTATACAGCACTTGGATAGTATTTTGCACCACACAGCTCATCCACAGTCCCTCCCACATAATCTATGCAGTCGATGTGTTGTTTCCAATGAAAGCAGTCACACACCATAAAAGAAGAGCACAGGATATGATGTTTTCTAACCAGTCAAGAATGCCAAGTGTGGTCCCAAGCAGCTAAAACCTAACAACAGGAAAAGTGCATACAAAGTAGTACTTTAGAACTGTCAGTATTCCAACATCATGGGAGTTACACTTCTACACTTCTTTTCACTACTGTCACACTGACAATGTAAGTAAGATTGCAATGTAAGATTATGCTAATGCCAAGATAAAACTGTAGCAGTTTAAAATACATTTTTTACAAATATTTTAAATTAGATATCTCTCCCTTTCTTAGAACACACACTACTTATTTAATAAATGTCAAGACTGTAGATGAACTTGCACCAGGCCGATTAAATCTTCAGGGCTTCTGCAAAACATTACTGTTCTTTTAATTAACGTTGTATTTTACAAATAGCTCGAAGGTACTGATCTGTATATTTTACTGTTAATAAGTATACATCAATACTTGCTTATAGCCAATAAATTTACTCGTGTGATTTGTAGTTGTATTGGCCATAAAATGATTGTATTATAGTCTCCTTTACCCATAAAACGATTCAATTATTCACCATTTATCTGATGACTTTATAGCTTTAATCTATCAAGTAATAATCTTCTTCTTTCAGCTTTTTCCTTCAGCAGTCGCCACAGCAAATCATCACTCTCCACCTATGCCTATCTTTCACATTCTCAATACTTGCACCCACTAGCTTCATATCCCCATTTATTACCTCCATGTACCTCCTCTTTGGCCTTCCTCTTTGCCTCCTGCCTGGCAGCTCCATGTCCAACATTCTCCTACCAATATACTCACTCTCCCTCCTCTGAACATGTCCAAACCATCTTAATCTGGCCTCCCTAATTTTGTTCCCCAAACGTCCAACATGAGCTGTTCCCCTGATGTACTCGTTCCTAATCCTGTCCAACCTTGTCACTCCCAAGGAGAACCTCAACATTACGTAATAATAATCATAATAAATAAAAAATAATAATAAAAAACAATCATTAATAAAATTATGACAACATTTTTGTTAAACGTGTGGGGCGCATTAAGACAAGAAGACAGCTGCAAGTACGCACAAATCTTTATACTCTTTGTTCATAGGAAACAATCAAAAGTTAATTTTGACAAGTTATTTGTTTTGGAGGTGTTAACTACAGAAGCATAACGTTCACGTCCGACCAATCAGAGGTTCGGGTTAAGAGACAGTAGGAACAACTATTTGATTGAAGGATCCAAAGTCCAATCACAATAAAGATGCCGTGTTCTTAGCATATGATTGACGGGGATATTCTCCAATCACATTTTTGGATGGCCTCCTCTCGGTTTTAATCGTAACATTTGTGGTCTCTGTTGTACGCGCTGGGTTAGACAAGCAGTATGGCGGAAGAAGAGAGTGAATTGGAGTTAGACAGGTTTAAGAAAGATTTAGAGAGCGTGTTAAAGAGTATTACAAGCGATGAACGCGGACTCCAGAGCAAGACCTACTGTGAAAGATTTTGCGAGGTAAGATGACTGGTCGGACTAAAGCGATTGTGTGATTCTCAGCAAACTGAGATGCTAGCCAGTGTTAGCAGATTCCCCTCCCCCAGTACACAGCCACAGACAGCCATACATCGCGTTCCCCTTAATGTCTGTAACTACGACTATCTTACAAATACAGTCATAAAGGCAAAACTGCACATCTGGTCAAGATTTTAGGAACATGGCCGGCACTTTATTTGAATTAGCTCCATTAACCTGCTAGTCGGCTAACTGTTAGCGCTTCCAAGAAACATTCCAAAACATGCAATCTGCCAAAGATCCGATTCTGTACTTATACCTTTTTTCATGTTAAAATTGTATGTGCTGCTAAATGGATGAGAAAGAAAACCGTAAAATTCAGTTTGAGAACTTAGGTCTAGTGAGTTAAATGGTGTGTTAAGTAACTCGATGCACTGGACGGGGCTGTCAGTGTTAGCAGTGGCTGATTTCTTATTAACCAGTGTCTGCAAATAGGTTTAATCTCTGTTTTAGTCTCAACTAAGCAGCAGTTATTTTTTGTTTATCAGGTGAATACCGAGTTCAGAAATCTATCTTTCCGGCTTGAAAATTAAACTTTTTGGGTCGTTTCACGAAAGTTAGATTAATGTTGTCTAAATTGTAATATTTCATTTCATGTCATTGAATGATAGATATATTGAATCTATAGATATATATTTATTAAATCTTTTGACTGGCTGGATATATTGAAAATAATATTGTTATTCTCTCTGTGCTTCCGTAATTCTCCCTTCACTTCTCTTTTTCTTTATTCTTTAGTTGGTTGTGGAGCAGACAGGACGATGGCAGGTGCCTCTGCCCCAGCTCCAGGTACTGCGAAGTGCCCTTTGTTCATTCGTTCAGGGTACAGCATCTTTCCCCTCAGACTGTGAGCATGTGCGATACACGCTGAGTAGCCTGGCGTTGTAAGTATGCATTTCTAAAGTTATTGAATTTTTAAGGTGCTGTTAGCAGTAAGACTGTACAAAAACTGTCGTTACTATCTGACAGATATCCCTGAAATAAGTGTCCCTAGATATTATGTCTATTTCTTGGACAGCTCTGCCCTCTGTAAACTCGAGTGTTCGTGGGAGTCCTGTTTTTAGCTAATTAGAAAATCCTTTCTGCCTTCTGTGTTTGAAGAAATCAGGTTAGCTGTCATGTATTAGTTGGACAGTGTTTTGGAGTGAAGGCATGGAGTTGAAGTGGGAGCATTTAAGTTCAAATTCCATCCTTCTGACCTCAAAGCATTCTTGTCAATCATAAATCACAACAAATGTAAACAACACAAAAAAAAGCTTAAACACAAAATGCTTGCATTAATTCTAAAATATGAATCATGTAATATAAACCTGTTAATAATTACACTATAGTATTCATTAAGTTAGTTGCCCCCTAAATTGGGAAGGACAAAAAAGGTTGATCAGTCAAGTCAATCTGCCCCAACCTTAAAGGCAGATGGGGCAGTTGTGGTCTACTGGTTAAGGAGTCGGGCTTGTAATCAGTAGGTTGCTGGTTCGATTCCAGCACCGGCAGGTAACAACTGAAGTGCCCTTGAGCAAGGCACCTAACCCCGGATTGCTCCCTGGGCGCTGCAGGGATAGCTGCCCACCAGGATTGAGTGTGTGTGTGTGTGTGTGTTTACAACTTGCAGTGTGTGTTCACTCCTCACGAAGGAGCAGAGGTCACATTTCGGTTATGGGTAACCATAACTGACAAATACATGTCACTTTAAAAGAATTCAAATTTTTTTAAAAGATGTTCAGTGTGAAAGGTGGGAGAATTTGTCTAAGATGCATCTTAAGTGTAGAGGTTGGCTGAAATCGCTTGCAGCACATTTACGACCTGTTGCACACATGAAATATAAATCATTAGAGTAACCTCTCGTTTTCTTTGCAGGAGTGTCTTTGAACTGCTGTTGTTCTTTGGAAAGGATGAATTTGTCGAGCATCCTTTAAAAGACATTCTAGACTCGTTTCAGGTAACTATGTTATTAACTGTTGTAAATCTTAATATTCCTGGAGTACTTGTCAGTATGTTCCACATACTGTTTCAATACATGTTATTAAAACATGTTTTTTTATCTCAATGTTAGGACTGCTACACAAGCCTGGTAAGACACCAGAATGTTTACCTTCTGCAGGTTAGGCATATTATTAAAGACGGAGGTCCTTGGTCAAACCCAGTTCTTCAGGCTATTCTCAAGGATTCCGAACTACCACAAGAAGAAGGTCAGTCATCCAGGATTTCATTCAAAATCAGCTTATTGTGATCAAAGAGTACTTGTATTTTTTTTTAACATTTATATAGTATATATAAATTTTTTATATACATTATAATTTTTTTTACATCAGTCTGATAAAACTTTGATGTTTTTGTTCACAGTGGACAGATATCTGAGCTCAGAAGTATCTGATTTCTTTGAGCTACGTGTACGTTATCTAGTAGCCTGTGAAAGACTTCCGGAGGCTATTGCACTGGCGAGGAGATGCAGCCGGCACTCTTTTGTAGGGAGGCATCTCTACTTTAAGCAAGCCTACCTCACTTGCCTTTGGAGAGCTTCTTTCCATGAATGCTTGTACAAGGAGGTGAGTGAACGATTATTTATTTGTTTATGTACAGATAACCAAGGAACATTAAGGTTTATATACTGTACATAAAGGAGTAAAACTGTTCTTGCCTTTCCCAACTTTACCACTGTAAGCCTACAATGATGATTTAATATATAGATATTCTGGTAAACACCTATTTCACTTTAAAATGTGTACTGTGCTGATAATAATTTATAATGGCCATTCAATTTCTCAGTTGCAGCAGTGCAGTTGTTTCTACCTCTATTTTACATCTATTGGACATTTTAATACTAAATATCAGTCACATGATGCCGAATAGTAATACTCGACTTAGTAATATTACTTGTTTGTTTATGTAGCCTTGTTTTGTGTTTTGTTTGTATGCACATGGGAGAACATTAAACGCTGTTGCAGAATCGTATGCAAATATGCCTTGTTTTTGGAAGGCTCCAGTACCTTTTGATAACTATAACCAAAAATCACACTGTTCTTGTATTTCTTGGTTTTCCGAAGATGGCAAATATCGATGGAAAGGATGCTGTGGAGATACTCTGCATAATGGAAAATGAGGAGAAAGATGAGATGGTTTTGATGCTGAGTAAAATCTTCCTCTCTCAGCAGCTCCAGAATGGAGACATGTACTATCTTTGGTAGGTGTCACAGTCATTGCATTAAACTGGTGCAGACTCACAGAAGCATGTTTTTTTATTTATCATCACTGTATGTTTTCACATTTAGGGATTTGGTTTTCATATGGAGCAGACTGTATCTGCGTGTAAACCACTTTAAACAGGGCTTTGTAGAAGAATGCAAACTGATGATTCTGTTGGCCACCAACACAAAAGCAATTTTTCCATTTATAAAAGTGATCTTGGAAGAGGTAAGACATAATTGTCATTACTATTTCACACTTTATTCATGTAATTGTATTTATATTTAAAATCATTTTTTTATAAAAATTATCTTGGTGACAAAGTTTGCTGTTTTTATGTTTTTAGCTGGGAAGAAATGGCCTGGGCTTTTGTGTGGAGCTTTGTGCTCGAGCCTTACAGACTGACCTAAGGAATGATCCAGCCACAAAGTCCTTGCTCTACAAAACCATTGCATACCTTCTCCCTAACGACCTTGAGGTCTGTAGGGCTTGTGCATTGCTGGTTTTCTTTCTGGAGCGAACAATTGAGTCGTACAAGACTGTATTCCTCCTATACACGCACCCGGATCAAGCATACCATGCAGACACCAGTCCTGTGGGAAACAATGTACGCTTTGAAGTTCTCCAGATCCTTAAGAAAGGACTTTATTTTGATCCCGAGTTCTGGAGCCTTCTCAACATTGAGACGCACTGTCTGAAGCTAATGAGTGACAAGGTTGCTAAAGCAGCATTGTGTGAAATCATGCAAAAGGACAAATGGTCACAAAGCTACTGTATGAAAGGACATTGTCACTGTCACATTGACACTGAAAAGACTGCTATTTATGCAGAAAACCATACCAACAGAAAAGACCAGGAAGTGGAGTCAGATAAAACATGGGATAATTCTGCCTCAGATGAAATGTCCTCCAAACCTCCAGGCAAAAAACGTGGGAGGAAACCAGGAACAAAGCTTGTGAGGAATCCAGAGGCCTGTCCAGTTCGCCGTTCATTTAGGCAAATCGACTTGGCAAAGAATCATACAAAGCAATTTAATAACAGGCGTCAGAGATTACTGGCCCGGCAGGCAGAGAGTAAAATTCTGAAACGAAGAGGTAGAAAACCACGGTGGCTTTTAGAGGAGCTAGCTGCTCGGGCAGAAAACAGTACAACCCAAGAATACAAAAATCCAGAAAAAAAACCAAAGGAGTCTGATGTTTTACAGGAAATTTCACTTGATGCACCAGTCAGTGAAATTACATTAAAATTTTCTTACCCTGATAATGAAGTTGACCACTCTTTTGATGTTCAGGCACCACTTTTTTCCACAGAGACACCTCATATGACTGAAAACAGTACTGACAAAACCAAAACTGCATCCCAAGAGATTTTAAAATGGCCGTCTGATAGTATTTCTCTTACTGGGTTACTAACAGTACAAAGTACTCCATGTAGCAAGACAGACTTCAGAGTCATGGAGGAGATTGTTTTCCAGGAGCAAGGCTCTTCTATGGTTCAGAAATTCCATACATATTCAAGAGCGAATGAATTAGAAGAAATTACAGTTGAAATTTTACCCACACATGAGGAGGTTAAGCCAGACCATAATAATTCCAAGAAAGAAAGACCGTTGCTGTCCACCGAGCAACAGGGAGATCCTGCTGAGATTCCCAAAGGTCCCACACAGAATAAAACTGTGACTGAGGCTACAGACATCCCAGCTTTACATTTAGAGACCCCCACTACACCTGGGCCAGCTGAAGAATTCATTGCAGAACCAAAATCTAATTCTGAAGTATTAAGTCCCGAAACTGCAGACAATAAATGTCCAGACAACACTATTAGTCCTCCAGAAAATATTAATGTTGGTCTTCCACTAAAAGTGACAACTCTCATCACAGCTGATACCATTCCTGTACAAGATAGTATACAAGAGAACATGACAGGTCTTCATGATACTGCTTCTGCCATTCTCAATGAAGTTGAAGGGGTCCCTGATCATTCAGTGGCTGTTTTGAGTGAAACTGAGGTTGCTGCTACCTCTAGTATTGTGCTGAAGGATGCGGATACTGTGCCAGTGGTGCCACACTCACCTGAGAAGATGTTGCAGAACACACATGCAGATGTTGGTAGTGTGGTTCCTGAACTCATGTCCCCAAGTGTTGGAAGTCGCCGAATTTCACTTAAATGCAGCCTTTGCAATAAAGAAACCAAACATCAATACATTCTACGGCATGCGCTCTGGCATTATCGCATTGACAGAAAATGCATGTTCTGTCATAAATGCTACACTCATGGCCGCAGCCCATCAGTCCATTTTAAAATGCATATTCAGGAGCTGAAAAAATCCAATGGATGGTTCAAAGAAAATATTTTTAAGAGTGATGCTGAACTACCTGAGACAACCAAGCAATGTGCCCAGAAAAGACTGCTTAAACGTGTAAATCGTTCAGTGCAGAAAAAGTGTAGAAACATTAAAATGAGGTTAAACAAGAGTTTAAACATTGCAGATTTGCACAAGGACCGATCAGAGTCTAAAGTAAAATTGCGGACAAGGTCAGCTAAGAATTCAGAAACCACTGGTACATTAAAAGAAACAGAGGAGAAGGTTTGCAGGAAGAGACAACGTTTAAGAAATTTTTTAGCAAAAAGATCTCAATCCATAGATGAGAACAGAAAGTTATTCAGAATGACTCTAGAAAGGAAGAGAGCAAAGACTATACAGTCTCCAGAGGAAGACAATTTTAATACCAAGGGTAACCCAGCTCACAGATTAAATGGAGTGATTAGAAAAAGGAAAGTTAATAGTGTGCAAGTGGAAAATTGCTTAGATGAAAAGGCTCAGACATCATTAACAGAGGACAACAGACAGCAGAAAGTTGAGCATGTTGAACATGCAGAAAAAAATGCATCCCCTGATCAAGAATCTGAGAATGTAGAGCTAACTGACCTTCACCACAAAGACACAATCCAGTCAGGAATGAAAGGAAATGATGCAACAATGTTAAACTCTGAGCTCGCAAAGATGACACATGGTGACCATATAGATGATGTAGGCACTGTAAAGAGGAGAAAGATGGTTCAAATAAGTCCAGAAGATGTTTCGAAGAATTATGAACACAAAGAGAATACTACAGCGGCTAAAGAAATGAATACCACAGGGCTTAAAAATGAGATTCAACCAAAGCCCAAACAATATTCCCCATTTTTCCAAGGGAAAAGAACTGGGGCATCTACTGAGGTCAAATGCCCTGTGGAAATTTGTACATTTAGTGCAAAGTCAGTCCTTGTTCTTTCACATGTGTTGTCCCACCACCATGGTGATAAGAAAGCACTTGTATTCTTTTTTAATTTTGGAAAAGAAAAATGTCTTTTCTGTTGCAGGAAGGTATGTAACCCCCAACATTTTATTGACCATGTGATGTGCCACAGAGGTGAGCTGAAGCACCCATGCTACCATCATGGCTGCAAGGAGAGGTTCCAAACACGTGTGGAGCTTAGTGAACACATGTTAGGCCATCATCCATTAAAAGCAACATGCTGCTTTCCTGGTTGTTCTATGCAACTTGAGAGTATTTTGCTTCTTTATAAACATGAAAAAACACATTATAAATTTGGTGCAAATTCAGAACAGAATTCAGTTACAAGGATAACTGAACCAACAGCAAACAGAACTCCAAGTCAGAAGGATGGCATGGATTTGAAGCTGGAAACGGTAACAAAATCTTCAATAGGTCAGCAAGGTCATGACACAGCAAAGCACAAGAGTCCTATATTGGAAAATCAGGATGATGATGGGAAACCTTTGGTCCTAAATAAAGGTCCTGTAAACTACAGTAGCAAGACCCATAGCCTTATTAATGGGCATAGCGACAGTGACAAAGACGTTCCACTCAAACCTTCCAATACAGCTAATAAGGAGCAGGAACCCCCAGTGTCAGGAAAACCCGCCATTAAACAATTCATTCGGCCTCTTCCATCAGCTTATCTGGATGAGTCCTACATTAGCATGCCAAAACGCTGGAAGGAACCACAGATGGGCTCAAATATATTGGGTGCTGTGCCAAGTGCAGTCACAAACTCTAACAGGCAGCGTTGCTCTCGTTGTTTTGAGTCCTTCAGCAGTGAGGAAGACCTCCAAACACACAAGGACAAATGCACATCCCTTTTTGGCTTTGATTCAGATGATGAAAGTAAGTAATCCTGTTTTATTTACGTTAGTCATTGTGGTAATGGATGTTATTTTTAACAACACTTGTATTCTTAACAGGAAATTCATTTTTAATTTTTTTTCCTATAGGTGCCTCCTGAAATTGGAGAAGCAGTCATTTCTACTGAGAAAACACTAAAAGAAATTAAAAGCTGCTGTAGGCAATCAGGAGTTCTTACATGTGTGCTTAAACATTTGTCATATACAACTGTATGAGAAAGAAACTATCATTCTCTGTAGTCCAATGTACTACATTCTGTAGTTCCCTGTGACAGATCTGCTGCCTAGTTTCTAAGCAAAGGTTGAGTTCTGTTGTCATTGTAATAGATCTGACATTCAAAAAACATTTCTATAAAATGTTTTCTTAATAGTTGCTTCTTGACCCTTCTATCACTTGACATGCTTTACCTATTTCTCTTACTTTTGTTTGTCTTTTCCTTTTCCTGGTAAAGAGAGGCCATGACAATATAAGAGAATGTGGTCTTTCTGTGTTGATACGGCTCAGTCTGGTAGGTAAAGTATACCAGTGTTATATGGTGCTTTTGAGCAGAATTTCAGGATGGAAATGTATAGGCTGTGTCAAGTCTGGCTGGTATTGCAAGCACACTTGTATGTTCTTGTATTTTATTTTATTTTTTTAAATAACTTGATCTGTGAATACATTTGTATATTATTACTAATTGCATATTTTACAAATGTAAAAATTTACTTCCTGATGTGTAATCAGTGAACACTTGGACAGCAATTTTTTGAATAAGGACTTTTACATCAGTTGAAACCACACAAAAAAAAGCTGTTGGCCTATAACAGCTGGTTGGTGCTGCTGGAAAGACCTAGTTTCTAAGTGCTCAAGATTGCAGATTTTCCTTTTAACAAAGGAGTGTATATGTGCCACACAGCCTGTTTGAACATTGTCATTATATATTCTAAATGACTTTAAACTGTAAAAAATGTAAGGGGAGGACTAATTTGTGTCTCCAAGAGGCACGTTTGAAGCTGTTCTGTTGATGAACAGTAATTCTTATTTATTCAATTATTGTTTTGTATCTTCTGTAAATGTTTGAAGGGGTTAAATAGTATATGGTTGGATTGGGTTTATATATAAACTTTTTGTGCTGATAATTAAACAACATATTTGAAGGGGAGTTCCGTTTTTCATATTGTGTAAAACAGCGTGAATGTTTGTATTATAAATTGCAAGTTTTAGTTTTACACAAAAAACGTGCTACAGAGGTGCCACTACAATGTTTGCATTTACCCGTTATCATGTGTTTATTAGTTTGTTGTGCGCCTCCGTCCACAAGAAGCGCTATCGTCCCATTTCAGCGGCTGAAATTAGCCCAGGACAACTATGGTGTTGCCATGTCAATACAATTTATATATTTTTCCACAGTAATGTAATGTGTTAGTGTGTAAAAATATTGTTCAAGCAAGTATTTAAGACTTACAAACAAAAGTCAAAGTGGTTTCAAATATTTGATAGTTAACGTTAGGTCGGTAGATATATTTTCACAAACACCTGGCAACACCAACGCTCTACGCAACGTAGACTGCAGCCATAGCAGCCAGATTTAGCTTAGTAAACAAACCGTAGTGCTAGCGAGCTAACAGTTAGCCACAAGGCGTTTTGCAAAAACGGCTGAAAATAGTGAGTAATACCGCCCATTCGAGGCTTTTAAATAGTCTGTATAGTTAATGTTTAATCCAGTTCTCTTCTGAGAACAGTATATGTAATGTAATAGTTTTCATGCAGTAGCTAACTGGTTAGCCAGCCAGTTTTTAGTGTGGATGTATTAATTCGCATAAGGAGGGAAATTAAACTTCACTGTATGTTTAAAGTTTTTATGGACAGGTCGGTAATGGGACTATTTATGTTAGCTGACAATCTTTAGTTTGTTCCTTCGTCGTCTACTAACTAAACAATGTTTGGTCCTATATCTGTTACACGTTGCTTAAACAAATAAAGGCTTACTAGCAAATAACAGTTTGTAAATAACAAATAACAGGACATAAATAATTTAGCTACAAACTGTAGTCATTAGCTTAAACGGCTGTCATGAAATACTAACCCCAAGTTAAAATATTTGGGGTGAAATGTTCAATCTGATGGCGAACTGCTGCAGTTGGTTGAAACGATGGAGGGAACCTGCAAGGTGAGTGTCTGCAATTTCAAACACTTGTCTAAGCGCGCATTTCCAAATTAATGACTGTCTATGCAGACTATGCAGTTAATGAAGCCGCCTGCCTTAAAACTGTATACATTATATACGTCATCTATATATTGTTTACTTTTACAACTCACACTTTCTGTCTGTCAAATTAAATGAAACACACTGTTAATGTGATAAACTATTTGATACATCTAAAAATAAGCTTGGTACAAGTTGGTTAAATGAAATTACAAAAAAGGTTTAAAGTTGCTTCTGAGAAAAGGTCTAGCACTGTTTGTTTGCTTGCATATGCCAACAGTTTAATATTTGTAACAATTTAATATTTAATATTTGTAAAAGTTAACATAACTTCAGTGTGTAATTATTTTTATATGTAATTATTTTTAAACAAACAAAAACCCTTTTCTCGTTCTAAAATATTCCTCATTAAATTAAATTAGTACGCTATTTAGGAGTGCTATTTCCATATGGCGGTCTTCAGTGTGCCAAAATTATGTAAAACATTGTAAACATTTAAAATAGAAAAAACAAATAATTCATTAATGTGCACAGTTAAGGCTCAGGCTATCCATACACATGAACGTGCCCCTCTGTATGTGTTTCCTGTATGTGTTTGCACATGACTCACAGACAGTCATAGGCTTAGGGCCGAATGATAATATCTGATTACATCACCTGCTGTGCCTGAAACAGGGTACTTAATAAGCTTGAACCTGGGTCACTGGGTTAGTCATACTAAACAATCAGTCTGTGTGAACTAAAAATGTGTGGCTTTAATCCACTGACCGCACCTCAACCCAGAGATCATGGCCAACTGTCCAATTTAAATCTATCATTTTATTGGCTGAAT
>JAZGTK010017671.1:0-12178 GCA_036877625.1 Ambastaia sidthimunki
ACTTCCTAGAAACTGCATGAGGTTATGATAAAACCCACTTAGAACATAATAGCAGCCACATAGCAACACCCTGGCAACACCCTAGAAGTGACATTATGCAGGGTAGTGCCACTCACTGTTAAAACGCATTTAACTTAATTATCTTAAAACTGTAAACCCTATTCTGTCAAGTTTGCCATAATATGTGTAGAATCTAAATAAATCAAATATTCAGCTTCAAATATGGCATCAAACACAATCTTTCAGAGAAACACCATTTCTGGGAATTGCCAACCAGAAAGACGTGCTTTGTTTTCCCGCAGGCTCCACAGCTGACTGAAGAGTGATTTTCTCCGCAGACTCTTTTATCATGAAAGACAGCCTTTTAGAATTGAGTTACTGGGTTTTACAAAAGCAACAGCGACAGTCATGCGCTCCATTAAAAGCATCACTAAGTACAAATGTGTCTTAAGTTAATAGTTAATATTCTGAATAATTATTAGTTAATTTGTTAGCAAAATGTTTTTAAAAAAGTTAGAGAGCTAACAAAATGTTTAATGTTTAAATAATGTTTTTGTAACTAAGCAATAAGTTAATAGACATCTAAACAACAGGACGTTTGGAATTCATTCATAGAACTTTTAAAATAACATTTTTACTGTTTTTGTACTTAATGGAAGTGTTAAGAAAACGTTCATGCAACCATTGTTAGCCGGGAGGTCATTTAATAAGTTTAAGCAAAGTGAAAGTGACGGTTTAATGAAGGGTTAAATAAAGTAAAAACTTCCAACATACAAGTAAAACAGTTGTTTGAACTTAACCCTGATTTTTACAGGGTTCAATGAGGCGCGTGTATTTGCTCAATCCGCCGCATCGTTCCCGGATCACGTTTGGCGGAAAATTACGCGCCACGTGAGTATCATCCTGACACGTCATAATCACAATCAGATTTCAAATGTTAAACCAATGTGAATGTAGTATTAAGACCCTCCACATTTTCCACTTGAATGTTCTCAAATTGCAATCAGATCTTTCCCGGTGTTCCGGTGAGGTGAGCGCGCAGACATTGTTTGCGGTCGGGATTAATGAGAGTCGATAAAATGCGCTGGGATTAATGGGATACCTCGCCGTTGCCATGGAGACGCAGTCGACGCGGACACCTGTGAATTAATAACCTGCTGCCTCTGAGAAACAACAGCCGATGCTTTCATTAGAGAGAGAGAGAGAGAGCAACAGAAACAGTGCGATGTACTTTGGCATCCCTTTTAACACAGTTTCCATAAAATCAAAGAGAATTATCTCACAATCGAACAGGTGTCCGGGGTCTCATCCTTGCGCCTGGGCTAAAAAAATTTCATCTTTTCCATGAACACTAACAACTCTGTCAAATTTCAGGCGTGTGTCTTTGATACGCCACTGATTCAATCCGTCCTGCAAGAGAGAATTTAGAAGCAGCGATGCTCAAATACAGATGATTCCGTTTCTTGTCTCCTCCTTTCTGTGTGAAGATGGATATTATAATTCCCAGAGAACAAAAGGAAATAGTAAATGCTCTGTATGTCGCCTGGGATAAAAGCATCTTTTAAATGTATAAATGTAAATGTATTGTAATGAGAAGGCATCTAGTGGGAAAGCTCTATAGAATAATTTGTTTAGCAGAAATATTGATTATAAATTCAGTTACTGTTGAATTGTCTTCAGTTACTGTTGAATTGTTGCCATAGAGGGATGCTAGGAAGGCTTTATAGGCCTTATATATATTATCCTTGCAAGTGTAAATTGCACTAATGTTGCCTCATTCTTATGCCACTACATTATACAATACTGTATTATGTAGGGTCCCCATGATAATGCTGTAAATTGGCTGCAATATTGCAGACATGTGAATCAGTCCACAATGCAAAAGAGACTTCAGGGTTCTCATTGGAAAGAGGCCAGCGAATGGGATTTATTTAGGGCTGAGATGCATTGTAATTGGCTGATCTGACGTCATAGGTGATATACATAGAATCTGGCAAAAAGAGCAACAGGTGTTTTCTGCAACCGCTTTATCAAGCAGGTCATGAACACACAGTATGAAGGAAAAATACCTTGGACAACCAAGACAACTTGAGATAGCACTTTGAGATAAAACTTTTGCCATTTGATGGAATAGCTCACATAAAAAATGACTCACTCATGTTGTTCCATGATTTTATATTTTCAAATGGAACACAACGACGTTAAAATGTCCAAGCTGCTCCTTATAATAACAATGGTGATGGTTAAAAATAATTACAAATTGAAGAGATGTAGAAGTTTGACAACCCCTGGTCCACATCCAATATCTCTGTATGGAATAGAGCAGAAGATAACAACTCGGGTTTAGAACAACATGTGGGTGAATAAATGATAATGGCTAACATCTGCTTTGATTACAATGAGTGCTTCTAACCAACACTTGGTTTTGACATAATAAAGAAATATTTCTTATGACAGAAGACATTGCAGAACTCAGCAGGAAAATGGACTACAATGAATCATTGATTATCATCATAATCATCAGTGTGAGCGCTAGGAGTGAAATACAAGAGATGTGAGCCCAGCTAACAGGGAACGATTCATAGAACGTTGGTTAATGTTCTCTAAAAGTTCTCAGTTTTAAACATTTTTACTATAATGTTAGTAGAACTTTTTTAACATTGTTTAATGTATATCAAAATTGTTATTCCTAAATTGTTAGTGCAATGTTTTAAAAACATTTGATTTTAAATGTTTGAATGATCTTATAACCAAGCAATAATGTAATAATGTAACGTAATGGAAATTTTGAACATTTTTAGAACATTCAAAATAACAATTTTAACATTTTTCTTGCTCAACAGAAGTGTTAGGTAAACGTTCTTACAACCTAAAATTGTTAGCTGGGAGATGTCATCTGGAAAGAGGACTAGATGACCTGTTCAAACACAAACTGGGTTTGTTGGAGTCTCTGTAGCTGTATTGTGACAACGGAACATAGAAACGCTCGCGTCAGTGATGACCTAAGCGTGAAAAGGATGTTGACACCTATTTTTTTAATGACCCATATAGAACGATAGGAAGAAAACAAGTTCCGTGGGATCAGCAAGTTCACATGAACTCGTGACACAGACAGTTTATTGTAATACAGAAACGTGAGCATTTGATTTCGGCTGCTAATAGTGGCCGCAATTTAGCGAAGAGAGAAGAAAACAGATTTAATTTTCCCGAAATTGTCACTGAATAAAAATAGCCCATTCAAGTGAAAGGTTGTCCGTGAGGTAAATGTTCATTATTTGTTTGAAAGGACATCTGGCAGAGTGCCTCACTAGACAGGAGATGTTTGCTTCCCCCTATCAGCATTCAGTTGTTAAACAGAGGCTAATTTCTGCTCTTTCTGTCTATGATATGGCTGAGAGAAAGTGTGTGTGTGTTTTGTGTGTGTGTGTGGTTCTGAAGAGTGTGTTTGCTCTCGATTCTGAGAGGTGATTAACACAACAAAGACGACTTTTGATAGCAAGAGATGCTCTTTATGTATTATGTTAGATTCAAATAAAGTCTCAAGCGCAAACGTATTTATTCACTAAACACTAACGAATTCAAAAAGTTCTGCATAACAGTCAGAAACAACATTGTATTACATTATATTTTCTAACGTTTATTAGTTTAGATGGTGAACAATTAATCATGAGACCTGAATTATGTATCGGGAGCCTCAAAGCAGCCCATAATGTTTACCGGTCCCTCAAGCATTTTTACCCAAGAGCATCGGCGACAAGTTTTCTGAGCTAAATGGAGACCAGCAATGCCTGAGGCCCCAAGCGTGTTCTTCATCTCCCAAACAAGGAACATCTGCACTGAGGCCATAGCTGGTAATACTGTCACATTGCTGTGCACAAGGGCACCTTAGAGATCTTGATGGAGAGCAATGCTCAGGTTTCTTTTCCTCAGTCTCTGATTTCCTGTTTCCTTTTCTCTTCAAATCTCTCCAGTCTGACTGTTTGCTCAATCGATTTTTGACTGTCACTCACGTCGGCCTCCCAGATAGTTCTTCAGGCCTCACAATAAGAGAGGACAACAGGACTGGCTCAGTCTGCCTCTCCAGGGATCAGTGTGAAGTATTGTGGCTGTAATATATAAAACTGCTTGTTTTGGTCTCTCAGTATGTAGGTAATTGTCGGTTTATGTTACAGTTGTTTATATCTATGTAAGTAAATTTTTCAATACATGATGTAGGATTAGACATTTTTATTATCGATAATCTCAAGAGACTGTAATTGGCTGTGAATATATAATGTTGTATCTGGTTTAGCTTATTAGCTTATTTATTAGTTTTATTAGCTTGTTTATTTTGTTTATTAACTTAATTGCATCGTTGTATCTCTTTGACCTGATGCTTTATTATTATTTATATTGTTATAGTTTTTTGGATTCGTCCAGAACTTTTCTATCACTTTTTTGCACTACTTTCGTTTAATCTCTCATCATTGCTCCTCTCTTGCATTGAACGCAATCTGGCTTTGAAATCTCGGTCTGTTTTTAGCGACTCCGCGGCGGCTACAAGAGGATTAGCTTTATTTCACATTCTCTCTGTTGGACGCATGAAATCCCTGCTGGCAGCTATTGATTTCCATTCCATTAAGGAAAAGCTGTGATTTCCTGCCAATGACCAATAACAGCTTGACTTTTCATTGCACCCGACACAAAGAGAATATCTGTTTGATTGCTCTGGTGTTTGTTGTGTTTCCTCAAGGGCAACATCTGATGACGCATGGTGATCTTTCACAGCTGCTTTTAAAGTGCTGAGATGTTGTTTTGTCTTTTCTTACCTGCTCTCTTAGGTTCTTTGCATGTTCTTTTGATGTTTTTCATGGAATAATTCTTGTTCTCTCATTTGTATTCATCTTCATGGACAAACAACACCAAGTTTAGAACGACATGAGGGTGCATAAAAATGTCTGATTCTTTGCTTTTAGGTGGTCACATTTTTTTTGTCCATGCTTCGCTCCCTTTTGGGACCAAATGGTGCAGACATGCAGAAGATTGTGTTGAGAACATTCTGGACATTGTTACTTTGTTATCAGGTTGGGTCATTGAAGCTGCTTCCAGAGTCTCTGAGGATTTGAGATTGGCAAAGTTCACAGCAGAAATCACAGCCCCTATGTTCACCTGCGGATAATGGCCCTATTTTAAAGCTATATGACTGACAGCACCTGTCAGTCTATTACATAAGACCATAGAACCATATGGTCCATATATACAGTTAAAGGTAAAGGTGTAGTTGACATGACCAGCCAATGAGTGAAAGCACTGCAGTATAAATTCTATATTATTTATATACGTCACATAATTGTGGGTTCTTGTTTTTGGTTAATGACTTTTATTTTGAATTTATTTTGAATGTTGTTTTATCAGGCTGTTAGTCCATTTGTATATATTTAGCCCACATGTTCCACTGATAATTTGTCATATATTGAGGGTAGTTCATGTCTTTTGCTTTCTTGTACCTTGTTGTAATCTAGTCTTGTCTAGGGAAGCCTTCGGTCTTGTAAGACAGCTATTTTATATCTTCTGGTTTGATGGGCAGTAGGAAATATCAGTTTTAGATTTTCAAGATATTGAAGAATTATCTTTTGTGAAAAATAACAACAAAGCAACAGATGGTTTGGCCCCCACAAAGCTTTGTCCTCAACATCATCCAGTCAGTCTGGAATTATATCAATATAGACGCAACTGAGACGGATCTGTACTAAATCCTTGCTGGATCCAAACTGTGGAAAGTTTTCCAAAACACAATAACTTCCTGCAAACTACCTAAAAAAGCACCTTCCCAGTGTACCTGCCCAGTTGACGATTTTAGATTGTAACGGTTCCCTAATGTTGACGTTGTTAATTTTCCCCTAATGTTTCTATTAAGTGACAAAAAATGTTATTTTAACCGTTTTAGGAACATTCAAAACATTCAGGTTTTTAGATGTTGTATTAACATTTTTGCTTTGTTATAAGAATATTTATAAAATAATATTATGTTTTTGTTTATGATATAATGTTTAAAAAACATTCTACTAAGGTTACTGCAAGAACCTTTTGATAACTAAGAACTTTTGGACAACATTACTTAGTGTTCTGAGAACGTTTCCTGTTAGCTGAGTAGAGGATGTTATACGCTTATTTTATGAAGATATTGTAGATAATAAATTAAAGCTTTGCTCTTGTAGAGCTTGTAATTCTAAGCAGTGGGATGTTCAAGAAAGGAATATCTGTTAAAATCCATAAAACCACATCTTTGTCTCCTGCTTCATCAGTCCTCAGTCATCTCTGTCTGTCCTTCATTACACCTCATTCTCCTTGGGTCCAACTGTAATTTCATTCCTGTAACTTCACACTCATCTCATGATCCGACCTTCGCTTTGAGTGAACAGAACAAATCTTAGTGACATATGAAAGCTTTCAAACATAACCCCCAAGCCAATCCATTAACCCTTTAAGGGCCTTTTTAAAAGCACAAGATTTAAAATCAGACACCCAAAGTAAGAGTAAAACAATTGTAGTTCTTGTATTTTTTGGCCTACAGACATCTGTCTCCAGAATCTTTTCTAGGTCTACTTGTTGTTCAAAAGTTTCAGTTTGTCAAAGCAATATTTAAAGAGGCTTGTATATAATGAGAGATGAATAGCAAATAAAACTGTAATTTTTCAATTGTGGAATCTTTAGTCCTTCAGCTTTCAAATGCTATATTAGTTGTCAATATTAAAATAAATAAGTTATTTTACTATTTAAAGGTAGAGTACGCGATTTCAGAGAGGCTAGCAATAGCAACCTAGCTTTGATATCGATTTTCTGCGTTTTATTAGTCATTGCATATATGAACACACATAGATTTCTGTGTATAAGAGTCTAAGAGACTGTTTACAGAATGGCTTGTTAGAAAGTGAAAGTGAAATCTATCTTTGTGAATATCTTTACTGTAATCCAATGTGCCTAATGAAGTTTGTGGGTCTTGTATCTCACCAGGTCTCGTTGCTTTCATCAGCTGTAATTGGCGGCGTGGAAGGCAGGAAGTGTGAAGAAAATCTCAAGAGGACATCACGGGTCAAACAATTACATGGTGTTTTAAAACAATCGCAGCGCTTGTGTTTGGTTCACAACTGCAGTGCTGGAGCTGAGGGCATTGTGCACGTTTTAATTTAAAGTTGCTTTTTAATTGAGTTGTGTTATATTGAGGGGTAGTGTTCATAATGCTTTTTTATTGAGTGAAAATTAACTACTTTGGTTCTCCACAGAAAAAGAACTGAAATTAAATTATATAAATTATAATTTTATACTTTGATATACTATTAATATATACTATTAAATTAATAATAAGTGTTCTGTAATTTAGACATAAATTGGGTGCTTTCTGCCACAGTATATACGTTATAAGATACGTTTTATTTGCAAGTCTTTAAAATCAGCTTGTCTCAGCAATGTAATGTATTTATATAGCACTATCTACACTATATTTTGTTCCACTGTAACATTTCAAAAAATAGTGCCTTACAAATTCCCCATTATAATCAATGACTGTGATGCATTTCAGACCAAAATCTATAAATATTGTCTAAAACGTGCCAAAATTGGCAGATTTTCCAGAAGTTTTTCTAATCTCAGCTCATGGTATATGTACCAGCATTGGACATCACAAGTACAGATGGTTGTGTTTGATTCAGTGGAGCTGTCAATACAGGCCAAAATCAGAGAGCCAGAGAGAGAAAGTTGGATGGACATAGAAAGCTGGCAGACATGTGACTAGCTATCCCTGCAGCTGTACACATGCTAAGCATTTGTTAATGCTTCTGCTTTTTTTAGGTGGACTTGTGTACATTTCAATTTAGAAAACGTAAACGTTTGTTTTTGGTTCTGTCACGCTGCAGTTGGCCCGTTTCCCTGCGCTAACCTCAACCCCCGAGTAAATCGATGTGCTAGCTCTGTATTTACACAGTCAGGATTTGTGTGTCTCTGGAAGATAAAGTTGTCGCATTTTTCTTCCTAAATAGCATTTGACTAATTAGATTTCTTGAGATGAAAGTGTGTTTGTGTGTGTGTGTGTGTGTGTGTGTGTGTGTGTGTGTCGCCGTGTCTCTAGGCTCATTATGTTACTATCATATGGCATCGTTATTATGAAAGGAAGAAAGGAAAAAACCTGCAGGGAATATCAACCGCAGGGGTGAAAAAATTACAGTCCATTATTCTCATGGAAATTCTAATATTAGAAATGATCATAAATTGAAACAATTGCCCTTTTGATTGGAAATGACTGGGGGTTTAATTAGATGCATATGTATATTTTTCATTTGATCATTTTATGCCATTTGCGGTGTTTAATGAATCATTATGGGAATACCGTGATTTTCAGGGAATACAGTTACTATCATAGCGATACTGAAAAAAAGCCCAAATGCTTTTATTTTTATGCTTTTAATAACACATTGTCAGTTGATGTCCTCTTTTGGGCCATCCCATAATGCTCGTTGTCCTTTAATGGAACATTAAAGGAATTATGCAAATTAGGGACAGCGCAAATGTGGTCATATTATTTTTTTGGCTTTGTGCAGTTGTCAAATTTGCAGGCCATTCTAAAATGTGTCAGAATGCAATTCGTAATGTAAATATGCAAATATGTGTTGCTACAACGGTCACTATAAGCTACGTTTACAACAATATTTGCTGTAATAGCTATGCTAAGATAATATATGCTAAATGCTAATAAATGCAAAGACGTTTGAAGTTAACTTAACCACCCTATGAGTACACAATATATATACAGCCAGGTGAATCTAATAACTACTGTGTCCATAACGCCCATCTCCTGCCCTCCACTTAGCATAAGTGTCCTACAACCCCAGTGGTGCTGCTGACCCTGTTGTCTCCACTTACGGCAGGAACTAGCCATTTAGCATTAGCCTCCTGCTGTCTGGGATCTTGCTACTCTGTAAATATCCTGATTTTGCTGCACATCCGCATAAGTGCTCACTAATGTCTTATCGGAAAGGTCAACCAGGCTTTTAAGTGTCCCACAGACCTGCTGACAGAACCAGCCTTGAAATTACAGAACACATTATACCATATTCAACTCCATTAAGAAAAAAATGACTCTCAATGTACAGATTAGAAATTCTGTCCTCTTCGGCCTATCTGGAGGTGTGAGGGGTTTGTGTTTCAGATCATATATGCATACTGATGCTTTTTGTGCATTTGTGTGGGTTATTTTTGTCTTTCTGTAGGTGCTGTAGTGTAGTGCAGTCTTGCATACGATTTGTCGTACAGTGTCTAAGTAAACAACAATTAAAATGTTCCTGTTATAAATGACGCAACTTTCTACACTGCAAATAAGTTGTTGATTATAATAGAAGCTTTTTTTTTATTTTGTTGCATGGCATCACTTGCTTGCAGTCCCTTGGTGGCTGGAAAAACCAGGCCAAACTAGATTTTAGTCAGTTTGAGCTGTAGCTGGATTAAATCTAAGTTGTTTGACCAAGATGGTCTATTAAAAGCACCTCTGTTTCTTCAGCTAATAGACCAGCATCTATCTTATGCTGGTAAATATACTGCAACTGAACTAGCTAGCTGTGTTTTGGAATATTGTAGCTTTCTAGCTGGTTGAAGCTGTTTTTGGTGGACCATTGAAGAAGAATCCTGCTTAAAATCTTTGCTAGTTTTTGGAACATGGTAGCTGGTTCGTTGCTTGTCCAAGAAGGTGTGATAGTACTGCCCAATCATCTACACCAGGTTGGACCATCTAGAAACCAGCTACCATTTGGTTTCAGTTGGATTTTCACCAGGGTATTACCAATCCACTCTAGCGTAACCAGGTTTGTTCAACTAGAAATAATTTCAAACCAGGTGAAGCATGTTTTTCTGGTCTTGGTCCTGATGGTGCAGCTTCATTGTTTGAACAAAAAGCAATAAGGTTTTGTCACATCTTGTGCCGGTTCCTTGCAGTGTATTGTAGAGCATCTGTGTGCATGCTGTTTATCTTTCTATACTGGCATTCCCAAAATTCATTGGAAGCATATTGTGTGGGTGTCCATAATGGTGGGTGTCCCTCCATTACAATTTGTTGAGTCTCTGTGTGTGTGTGTTCTCATCACTGGTGCTGTATGGCAGGAAAGGTCAGTTTCATTCACCCCCTCAAATCAAACACTCATTAATATGCAATATGGAAATACAAGAGCTCACTCTTTTTAACCAATGACGTAATGGCTTTGTCCACCCACCTACCAGGATTGATTTCCAAAGCGGATTTATGTCACAGGAAAAGGACACAGGGAAACAAAAAGGTTTTTGGCTTTGTTCACCCTGCTTTCAATTCCGATTTGTTTTTCAAATCCGATCGTTTCCTAAGTGAAGTCATGAAATATTAAAAAGTGATCATTGTTTTTTAATTTGTTACAGTGCAGACAGTGTAAAATTTGTAATTGTTATTTTTGAAAGCAACAGAAATATACAGTGCTCTCCATATGTATTGGGACAGTAAAGAAAAAATTGCTCTGTTTGAGGTCAACAAATCTTATGATTAAACGATGAACAAGAGGCAAAAGTACAGAATGTCACATTTGGCTGTTTAAACACATTAATGTTTTACCAATTTTGAAGAACAACAGAGTTGGAGACCCAATAAAAGCCAATTAGAAACCCAGTTGGTTCACTAGTGACCAATTGTGTCCTTTTGCATTATTTGTTGATATATTAAAAGCAGGAATGTGTAGTATCAGTTCTGTCCATTGAATTGAGTCTTGGGTTCGATGAGATGAGGGATCTGACAGAAAAGCTGTGAAAAATGTCCAAAAATGTGACATCCTGTACAATTACAATTCATTGTTTAATAATAAAATATTTCTTAACTTTACAGCAAACAGAACAATTTTTCCTATAGTGTCCCAATACTTAAGGAGAGCACTGCATGTACAATAAGGCACTGGTCATATAAATACAACTTATCATTAGTTGTATACAAATATGAAAGTGACAGTTGTATGCAGTGACTTTCATAATATTCTGGTACTGACTGATAAAAGCAATTTATTTTAAAGCTTTTATTTCCTTAAAATCGCAGCTGGAGAGAAAGGGCTGCCGCGCTCACATCTAATCATTTTGTGGCTTCAACATATTTATTGCAAAGCACTGATGAATACAAAAATGAATTCTGTTAACCGGGAAATTACTGAAACAGAAGGGTGCATGGATTGCATTAAAAAATTTCATTACTTGTTTTTTGCTTAATATCCCAACCTGGATTTTCGATATTGGACTCTGCAGTATATTGTAGCTACAGTTGAATAAAACAGATTCCTTCCCTCAGGGCAACAGAAAGGCAGATAAAAATTTAACTCTGTCTCTCTTTGTCTCCATCTCTGGAGCTACAGTTTGTGTTTCACAGACCCGATGGCTTCATTTTGTTCTGTTGTGTTTACTTTTCCAGTGACGCCTGTGTCAATAGTCGTAGCAGTTTGTTCGCAAACCATTTCACAACGTTGGTTATTCATGTGCCCTACAGGATGTGGCTAACACACTCATGCCGGATGTTTAGTTACGAGGAAATTAATGCTGGGTACTTTGAAATGTTGGTGAAACAGGCGGTTGGTTTGATTGGAAGTTTCTTTTGTATTTTTAAAGAGTTTCTGTCTTTCATCTTTTATAAACATTTTGAGGTAAATTATGTTTTCATTCTTTGATATTTTACTTATTATGATCAGAGACATTCGCTGACACTTGTTATGTCTCATTAGCCATCAAGTTATTTTGTTTAGGGCTGATTCAGATCAGATTATTTGCATATTCCAATTAATTAATCAGATTTAATTGCAACTATATCAAGTATTGATTAAGAAAATCCCCCAAGTTAAGATTACAAATGAGAACTGAAACAATATATTATATATATAGTCATATTATATATATATAATAGGTCTGTCTGAGACAGACAGACCTGAATTGCTTTTAATAGTCGTCCAATTCCATATTACATCATTTACATACGGACTAAGAGGCAAAATTATTTATGCACAATTTGATCTCTATTTTTACGTATGGAAATAATGCATTAAATTGAGAGCCCTGCTTTTGATATGCGTCTCATTTACAAAGCATGAATATTTTAAGCTGTTATGACTGCACTGTCCACTTGTCGCCACAGTGACAGAACAACAGCTGAAAGAAA
>JAZGTK010017672.1:0-12178 GCA_036877625.1 Ambastaia sidthimunki
CAGATTGGCCAGTGACCTTTGAACCTCTCTAGAAGTTAGAAGAGCCATTTCAGCTGCCCTGCAGTATCTTATTTAATTAAACTTGTTTTAAAGGAGAAGTCCTGTGTAATATCTCCACTGAACTCAGCTTCACTGTCTCTGCGTCCGTTGACTTTTGAGAACGGCTGGAATCTTCTGAGTCATATAACATGCCAGAGCAGTTAGTCCTGCATACTTTCTCATCGCTGTTTAGGTTCAAAATCGCTGCGTTATTTCTGCTGCACCTAAAATTGATTTGCAACTTGTATAGAGAGAAATGAGTTATTACTGGAATAATTTTGGTTTGAAGAATTTGCGACCTGTCAAGGCCTCGTACTGTGTCAAGGTCAACTAAAGTGTGTCTAAGTGTTTGCTGTAAAAACTATTAAACTAAAGTAACGTCTTTACTGTATAATTACAACAGTAAAGACATCCAGATTAAATATTCTTTGTTGCCATATCAGCTATCTGTCTTGCGTCTTCTAATGTTGTTTTGCCAAATGCTCACAAGAGTGAGTAAATGATGACAGATGTTTCATTTTAGTGAACTGTTGCTTTAAGATGGACTGTTTTTAAAGTTCTCACAGGCTCTGTTATAGCTTTATCTTTAAAACAGAGGAGAGGTTAGAAAACCTTTCCTAACAGTGTCATGACTGATCGCTCAGCCTGTTCTCCAGCATACCGAGTGTCTCACTCTGATAAGATGTTATGGTGTCCGGGTGCCGCCACGCTCTGCCCACACCTCGCTTCAAAGTGCCTGGCAAAAGTCTCTTCCTTCCTCTCTGCACCTCCTCGTCTGCACCTCCTTAGCAACCGTCTCCGCACATGTTGTTTATTTGGAAGAATCGAGAGAGGCCAATAGCGATTTCCCTCAGGAACCAATGATACAGTCCGTGTTCTGTTATTTTTGGCTATAAGTAATACTTTCTTTGCCACTGTTTTTTTTTTTTTTTGCTGTGGAACTTGTAGAGTTTATTTTGATTTGCAGAATGAAAAGTTTGCTGGATTTGTTTAACAGGATCTATTTTTCTCTCCCTGAGGTCCACTTAAAATGTTAATAAAGTTTTGTTTTTTTGTGTGCCAGAAACAGTCATGTTAAATATATATAATCTTACCTAATTGTTGATAGTATTTAGAAATAATAGCAGCTGTCTTCATTTTCCCTGTGACCTCACTGTCTCTGTGCGGGCTGAGTCTGATCATCTGATCATCACTGTGTAAACATGGATGGTCATGTGTGGAGATGGGCCATGTTGAGAAAGTTCAGGAGTTGTTTAGGTGAATAGTCTGTGGATGAATTGGACTGGTGAGGAAGTTTTGGCATTTGAAAGTGTTTTAATAGTACATCAAGCTTTGCTGTCTCAAAAGATGACTCATCTTTAAAAACTTCTGTAATAGTTCACCCAAAAATGGAAGCTGTTCCACCATTCACTCCAAACCTGTATGACTTTTTGGTTCTGAGGAACACAAAAGAAAATATTTTGAAGTTCGGTGGTAACCAAACGGTGGCATTCATTGACTTCTTTGAAATGAGACATTTCTTAAAAAAGTCAAGTAGGTTTAGAACACAGAAATGAGTTATTGACATAATTCGTAGAGTCATGCTAAGCTGTGGTGTTTTATCATGAAACATTATATGTAGACTTTTGGCATATTGTTTTTAATTGTTTTAACATGAACTTTGTTCATCTTTCACATGCCGGAAAATATTCCCTCTTTGAGTCATTGTACGTATCAACCTTGTTTGCTTATCAGCAGTGATTTTTAGATTGTTTTAGTCTTCCTTTTAAATTCACCTTCTATTATGTTTAGAATTGTCCTCTGTGTGACCACAAAATAAGCCTTTATTCCACACAGCACCCACAGTTTTCGGATTATAATGTAATTCAGTATGTGTCTGTTTTCTCTCTAAGGAAAGTCCATTGAGGTGCTTAGCATCTGTCAGAGAGTTTTGGGTTACATGTCTATTGAAGACCATTTTGTATTCCATGCACACTGGAGTCCACCCTTTTCCTCTGCTCGGTTGGCACGAGTTGCTGATGTCAGGCCAGTTTTGCATTTTTTCCCCCCTTACAAAGTTTGAGGTTAAAGTTTGAACCATGGAGGTTGGTCCTCAACCAGGGCTACAGGAAAAATTTGCCCCAGCCCCATTTGGCGACGTCCGAGGTGGCAGAAGATCACACGTCTCCACAGATGTTTCACTAACATGCACATTGGAGCAAGAAAAGGTTTTAGACTGCAGAACAAGTTGCTTGGTCCAAAAGACATTAACATTTTAAATCTGAAGTTGGCAATTCCCTCACATTTCTTGCAGTTATGTTTCCACATTATTTCCCAGAGTGTATTTACAACGGATACGTTTATAATAGCTTATATTTTAGTCCAGATGGAAACTGCAGCCTTATGCATTTTATGTGCTGATTTTAGTGGAAGTCTGTTAAATTCCGCAGTGTAATGGATTTTTAGGCAAGGTGTGTCAAATGTTGACACTGCTATAGTAATGTTTATGGCTAAAACTAGTCAAAGTGTTGAATTAATGAACACGCAGGGGGCAGGGCTGCGACCTAGGACAGGTGTTTGAACTTCTGCAGAAATCTGGAATCTGCCGTTAAACCAGTATAACACTTCTCATGAGCACCTGCTTTTCTGTTTAAAGTAGAAGGCAAACATTGACCAGAATGAAGCCATGTTTGTATGCAGTAACAGTATTTCAAACACAAAGTGTAGATATAGCTTTCTAACCGACTGTACTGTGTCATGTATAAACAAACGTAATGGCAGTCGCTTCCACAGTTGAGGTCATTTAAAGGACATTTGAGAAACTAAATAGGGTGGTTTTAATGTTGTGTTGTCACATTACTGTGACTGTTGGGTGGTATGCGTGCTGTGATTGATTAACAGAGGTAAAGCTGAGATTCTGGCAGGTCTGGGTCACCGAGTGTCTCTGCTGTCTGGAGGTTTATTTACCCTGCGAGTTGGGGTTAAGCCCTGCCCACAGAGTGCGGGATTAGATCAGCACACTGTATTCATGGGATTATAGTCCTGTTGTCTGTTTCTGAGAGCAGCCAACTGCACACAGTCACGTACAAAACTTCTGTTTACTATGCTGATGACATGAAAATTACACTGCGTGGTAGTTTCCTTAGGTTTTAGTCTGAAAGGCGTGTCTTGTGTACTTTGTAATGAAATCGAACAGTGTAAACAAGTATTACGGATTGTGAAATGTAAAGACATCTCCAAAACAGAATGTTTTAAATGTTGGATGGTTTCCATTTGGGTTTATAGATTTTATGAATGAGATTCTTTCGTTATGATCAGTACTGAATTATGAGGTCAACCGTCACCAGTCATCAACACCGAATTAACAAGCATAGAGCTTTTCCTAGTTGAACATGGCAAGAATTTCCATCATTGTGATTGTTACTAAAATGTTACTAGATATCCCATTTTAAATACTGTAAGTTTCGCTGTACTAAAATAACTGAAGGATAGCAAACCTTAAAATGTTTATTAAACCCAAAAGCGCATGATGGCGTGGAAGAGTGAGAGATTTAATACTCATAATTTCCTTCTCCTTGATATTTATTATGCAATTTGTGGTCGCCAGTCAAGCCATTCAAACTCGCTGGAATTTCAGCCGTCTGTTGAAGTTTAGCAGTGACTGTCACTTAATTTCTGTGGTGATCATTGTGTGGCTAAAGGCTATTAAGAAAGGTTTTTATAGTTTCTGTAAAATTGTTTGTTCTGGTTGGGTATTGCAGCCTATTGTTGGATATAGTTTCTCTGTGCAGATCAGAACCAATTTACAACTTTAGAAAAGTCCAAGAAGATTATAGTATTTTTGCGAGGTTTGTTGGAAGTGATTCAAATGAAGTTTTGATGAATGAAGCTGTTTTAAAGGGCTTGATTGTGGGTTTATGAAGCACATGCTTGTGTTCATTGAAAGGCACATGTGACTGTGGTCAAAGAAATCCAGGAAGACAAACATACAAATGAAGGGTAAGTCAATATAGATTATTAACCAATAATTACAGTTCATCATATCATTGACTGAACGTAGGTCATTAAAATATTTTTGCAGGCACTCCTTGATCTAGATATTGTAATACTGTCAGGCATGCAGAATAGACAATTGAACCATGACTGTTCAAAGATGATCCAGGTGGCTCATACAAAACTAGGTCAGTCTGTACCAATATGTGTTTCATAAACTGAGAGTTTAGGTTTTGCAAACTCATTGACTTGTTTTCTACAAGATTCCCCCCATTGTTATGTTGAAACATTTTTATATTTTTAACAATTTTATAGCAGTAAACTTCTCTTGTAAATCATTATAGCTCTCATACGTTGTTCATTTCCTGGTAAGCAGTGAAACACTAGGTGTACTGGTTTGTGTATAAAAACATGGGTTATACTTTTAGCAAACTGTTGAGTGGAATCTGTTAGGGTCATTTTTTTTGTTGTTGTATATTTTTATACTGACGTGTGTGTAGTTGTGGCACAGTCTGTGTTTGGGAGGTTGTGTTTGAACTGGTTTGGGTTTACTCTGTTTACAGGGCATGTCTTTTAACTGTGTGCTTGCTGATGACAGAACTGAGGAAAATACAACTTCTGTTGATGAATGCCTCTGTGGTTTAAATTCTCCTTCTGTGATTTTCCCAAATGTATCATTCCTCAAAAGCTTAACATTGCTAATTTGTCAAGCTTACATTTTTTTTTAAATTTCCTGAATGTATTTTTATTACATTTGTTACTTCCAAGTTTAAATTTTCTCGAATGTTTTTACTTGTCGCTTGTTGACGTAAAAGTGAATAAGTAACAAGGTTTTTTTATGTGTCTGGGCATGAACATGTGAGTTTTACCAACCCAGTCTTGATTAAGCCTTGTAGAAATAACACCAGAAGATTCAAAGTGCGCTGTTGTGAAGATGTTCAGTTTATTATCCAATCATGATCTGAGGTGTGGTGATGTGTTCAGACAGTAATTATGACTAATATTAATGTGGAAAGTTTGAAAGCGTTTCACAAACGTTCGGAAGACTCTGATTTTCCAGTGGGAGATTCACTAATATAACAGTTTGCTTTGTTTACCTGCCCACATGCTGTTGCCGTGACGTCCCTCCCCCATCACTGCTGCATGCGTATTGTGACGTCATGCTGCTTTGGTGATGTTGCTATAGCGACGGCACTCTCTCACCTGATCGTCTGGAGACGCAGTAAATTGCGAGGCATCGCAGCTGGCTGATAGCACGGGCAGTGGAGAAACTGCATTTTTATGTGGTTCTAGAAAGACCCCTTTATTTTTAAGGGAAGTCAGAGATGCGTCACGGCTAAACAAAGAGAAAATGCAAAATAAATGTGTGGTTGATTTTTTTTTTGTTTTAAAGAAATTAAGATTTTAAGAAATTAACAATGAAATAAGTACTTTTGATGGCCTGTAGTACAAATCACCCAAGACTTCAGTGTTTATTAAATGCCACAGCTGATAATGACTAAGAGCTACTAATCTTACAAACCCAGCAGCACAGTTCTGACATCATTTCTCCTGTTGAACTTTGTAATTATGCAGTAAGTATAATTTAATGATAAAACTTGCTACCGAGCTAAATGCCTTTCCAAGACCGTGTTTATCTAAATTGTTTTTGTGGTATTTCTCACCTGTGAACCGTGACTTGCAGTTAACAGCTATATAAATTAATCAGCAGCTATCTGGTCATTTTGAAATGAAAAGCATGAACTAAAAACTGATATTATGTGCGTGTTAGTGTGTGCATGATATTATATGATGTATAGACATTGAAATAAATCTGCATTATGATGGTGTCACAATTTTGCTTTGCAGTACTGGAAGCATACTAGAATTCTGATGTCATCACAAGCAGAGAAATATGCGCTTTTTCTGCACGCTCCATCCAAACATGTAATGTGGTCTATTTTTAGCCCGGATCGTGGTGCAATCTCTGCGTACGTTAAAACGTGCATGCCGTGTGCGTTTGAAAGCTTGCAGTCTTTTAGACTTCCTTTAGTTTCCTCAGTTTACAAAGTCGCAAGCGAGTGAGTCTATTTATCTCATTGCTTGTTTATTTAGGTGGTCTCGCTGTAAAACGCTTGAATGGATTTGAACAGATTGCGGTTTATGGTTTCCATGTGTCTTGTCCGGGGTCTCCGAGTAACGCTGTTTATCAGCATGCCAGTTGTGTTCAGTTCATGTCTCTCATGTCAAACAGAGTTCAGTGCGTATTTAAAGCTGTTGTATCACTAACACTACAGTGCTGAGTGACAAGGTTAAGATCCCTGTTTCTGAAACCCAATATTCCTGTAGTGACAGGTCACACCGCGAGAGAAATGTGGGCCGTTTCCTGTGCAAAAGGGATCTGCTCGGTATAGTCCTGCATCCAATTATAGTGATCTCTGTTTACGAGGTGCTCAAGCATGTGAGGGGTTTGTGTTATGTTAAACTGGAGCTTTAACATGGCCATAGGGCCCAGAGTAACAGAAACCCGGCTCCTCGTCTTCCCACGAGTCAATGCTGTAAGAAACAACTCAAGAGACCGTACATACATCGTCACTTTATAATGACTGTTCAGTTCTTCATTGCTATTAAAGTAACTCTTATCAAGAGTTTTCACAGCAGTACACGATAAAAATGGGTAATTTTTTCTTCTGAAGGTTCTTGACCAAGGCAAAGTTGTTAACCTAGTATTAGATGAGAAATGTTTATTACAGGGTTCCCAAAGAAAATATCAAGGAATTTTTTTAATGTGATTTCCAGGCTTACAAAGTCAGGATATGGACAGACCTGCCATAAATACCTTTTTGTTGTGAAATGTTTACTTGGCTATAAATTGTTTGTGTAAATATATCTGTGGGTATGAATGTCAGTTATTAAATCTTTACCTAGTAGTCACACATTATGTTAAACTGAAGTTTGCAGATTCACCTCCCAACATTTTGACAAGTTGTTTTCATTGACATTTTATGTCTGACCATGTGTTTAGTATACTAACCTTACATTTATTAATTTAGCATATGCTTTTATCCAGGTCGACTTATATATGTGTGAGCGTGTAACATTGTATCATAATACATGCATGTGAGATGCAAATGAGCTGTTTCCCATCCATCAGTCTTGTTGTTATAACTACTTGAGGGCTTTAAACAGGTTCCACAGAACTGACGCATGACACAGTGGAGTTCACTTGATATTTGTTGTTACCCAGTTTTGCTCTCAGAGGTTCTCTGGTGTCATATACATGCACAGTGTCTCAGCTTTCAGAAGCTGACAGAATGAAGGGCTCCTGAGGACAAACTCAGTTTTATTTTTGATCTCCTATATGGGTTAATTTCAGCATTCTTTGCAAGAGATTTAGTTTCATCTTTATTCAGCAAGTTTGGTTAAAATGTGACTGTATATTACATTATATCAGTGCCCAAAAACAGAAATATTAGTTATAAAGTAGCAATGTTTTTATAAGTGTTACCTACTTGCCAAGTAATCTGATATATATATATATATATATGTTTTATGTAAGGTACTATGATGTCAAATATAGCAATATCCATTTATATACCACCCTGAATGTGAATGTATACAGACAGAAACAGTGTTATACATGTTTACCCGACACTGCTGTCCTACAGTCCTTTAAAGCATTAGTGTCATGTCACAGAGTAATTGACAGAGGAAGCAAGAAACCAGATCCATCTGTCTCAGACCCTTGTGCCTTCAAACGCCTCTTCAGTATTCAAAGCTAAACTGATGTTACGTGTCAGAACAAAACACTTGGGACTGGCAGATCCATTTGTTTAATACAAATACACCAGGTCTTTGTGCAGCTCACGTGAACAACACAGCGTGTGATGTCATTGCACTGCATCATGACCAGGGTTTTCTCTGATTGGCCGAGGCGTTATGCCAGTTGCTAGCACAGCAAGTGAGGTCACCGCACATGAGCTGAAACTGAGTGAAAGAGCCAATCACTGTAACCCTTCATCTACCTTTCCATTCTGTGGTGGAGATTTCTTCCATCTGACCACACCTTACGAGCAATGTGTCTGAGAGTCTGAGCTGGTTTAATGGGATCTTGTGTGTGAACATGTCCTTGGCTCCTGCTAACTGCTAATTTGTGATATTTTAGGTGATCTATTTCAGTTGCTGACAAGCAGCTGTGTGGTCAGTCGCGGTGAGACCATTTTCAGTGAATAGAAAGAGTTGGAAGACCATGTTTCTTTTGATGGCTTTGTGTTTTGTATAATGAACTTTTTGTTTGCTTGAACTTTTTGAACAGTGGAGGATCTGTGGTTATAAGCATTGTTCTTTGAGGGTAAATGGCCTGAATGCTATTGGTACTGGTCAGGATGGGTAGAACAGTTATGAAAACCAGCTTTAAAGAAAATGTATGCGTTGTGTTATAAGACCAGATCAGTCTTTTATAAATGGTGGTTTTAGAAAGTGCGGTTCTAGAAGTACAAATGATAGTACAAATATCTTAATTTATGGTGCATTTTAAATCAATGGTGTGTAAATTTAGACATTTGACTTTCTTTTTGTATATGACTTATGACTTATTTTGTTTCAGCTGTCTACTAAAATCCTATTTTTTATAGTTGTACATTAAAAATGAAATGTGCTCTGATTGTGAGGTGTTGTGTGGCGTTTTTGCTTTCACAGTTGCTGAAAACATTGCACCTGGTTAGTGTAAGAAATCTTTTTTTGTTAATTGTACAGCAATATCTCTTCCATAGGAATTCATAGACTCCCAGTATGTTTGAGCGTTTCCTGTTTGGGTTTCTGTGTGGTCATTAGACTTCCTGTGGTCACTGACTCATGCTCTGATAAGAGATGGGCATGGAAAATTTTCAGTTCTTATTTGATGCCAAGTCCTGCACAGAGCTCTGACAGTCTGAATGCTGAGCAGATGAGCTGGTGATTGTGTAAAATGTTGGCTGTAATTTTCTGCAGCCCATTCTGTTTTGAGATATGTTCACTATTTAAACTATTCTTTTTTTAGAATATGCACATAATACATACACAACATAAACATTTTTTTATTGTAGTATTTGGTCTTTTAGCCCATTTTGTCCTGAATAGCTACAACAGTGAACAGGACATTTTATCGGTCGACTTCTTTTGGGGTGTCAACTGATAAATTGGTTGGACAGTATTGTACAAGTTTGCTATCAGCAGCTGCCGCTTATTTAGTGCCCTACAGAGAGTTAGTTAACTGGTTACTTATGACAGACTAAAGTTTTACATGTCCTGTTTAGCTCCAGTAAACTAAAATTAGAGTGATTTAACCTAGTTTTTCTTCTGGGATATTTGCTGTCAGATTCTGGGATAGTTATGTATCCTCAGTAAAAATGTTGTTCTGTTTTATTAACCTTCTCCGGAAACTTTGTTACATTTTTATTCCTGTATTTTCCTTTATGTTGTGAAATTTAAAGAGGTTGTTTCCTGCCTGGCTAAGTTGGAAAACAATCACAGGAAACTTTTATTAAATAATAAGCATGGGTCTTTATTCTCTTGATTGTGAATAATGAAATACAACTGACCAATCATTTGCGCCATCTCATCATTCAGGGTGAAGATGACCTATGCCGGAAGCTGAACCTAAAACAAACAGAGTCTGAGTGAGTTGGACGGGGGCGTCCCATCATCCCCGCTGTCGGCTCAAGGGATCATGGGAGATGGAGGCGTCAATGCTGTGGCGGAAGGGGTAAATCAGTCTCATGTGCTGTTTGACTGCTTCGTTCAGGCCACCACCTGCAAAGGCACTCTGAAGGCTTTTCAGGAGCTTTGTGACTTCCTGGAACTCAAACCCAATGAATACCGGGTGTTCTACCACAAACTCAAGTCCAAACTCAACTATTGGAAAGCCAAAGCCCTGTGGGCCAAGTTAGACAAGCGCGCCAGCCACAAGGAATACAAAAAAGGAAGAGCTTGTGCCAATACTAAGGTATGAAAACTTTCCTGGGCCAAAGTAATGTTTTGTTATTAAATCTGTAACATGTAATGTGCTGATATTGATCAATATAGTTTCCTGATGGACTTTTAAAGGATGTTTTTGTGCTTTTCTTCATGATCATGTTTCTCAGTGTCTGATCATCGGAGCTGGACCATGTGGTTTACGTACAGCCATAGAGCTGGCATTCTTGGGTGCCAAGGTGGTTATGCTGGAGAAGAGGGACGCGTTCTCTCGAAACAATGTGCTTCATCTTTGGCCGTTTACTATTCACGATTTGAGGGGTCTTGGAGCCAAGAAGTTCTACGGCAAGTTCTGTGCTGGAGCCATCGACCATATCAGTAAGTCATTTTTTTCTAAAGATCTGATTGTGTCTCATAGAAATAAACAAACCTTTACAGGGTTCCTTTGCGCTTGATATTAACATTTGTTACAAAAGATCTGATCACAAGTTAACCAATTACAGGTGTAGCTGAGGTTGCATAACATCTAGTCATTGCATGACGCCTTGACCTGAGAAAACAAGCGTTTAAAATTGGCTGGCTTCAAAAGTTGTTTTGCTAGAAAAAAACCCTACTTTGAAAATCTTGACATTGATTATAAGTGATGTCTAAAGTGGTATCTCAAAACTCATTTGAGATGCATTAAAACCAGGTGTAAACAGCTGTCTTTCTCAGCTGACCACGTTGTATTTGTGAATCTCTTCCTGCAGGTATTCGACAGCTGCAGCTGATGCTGTTGAAGGTAGCTCTTCTCCTCGGCATCGAGATTCACGTTAACGTAGAATTCAAAGGTCTCATTGAACCACCAGAAGATCAGGAGAATGAGAGTAAGTTCTCTTGATCTCTTTCTTTCCATGAGTCCTTACTGAAGTTTAGATGTTCCAGTAATTTGTTCCCACTCAAATACTGGTTGCTCAGAAGTGTTTTGGCATGAGTCCTGAGCGTATGCCATGTCTGGAGGTGAAAGGAGTCTTTTGAACATGCTGTTGGTTTTTCCAGGAATTGGGTGGCGAGCTGAGGTCCAGCCCAGAACACATCCAGTCAATGAGCTGGAGTTTGATGTCATCATCGGAGCTGATGGCAGGAGAAACACATTGTCAGGTGAGAATATAGCGATTTGTGTAATATTATAAATATGAACATTCTCTCTAAATTTGGGACACCTACTTAAATAGGTGAAAATCAAGGAAACAACTTCCACAGCATTGAGGAAATCCTCAAATCAAATGGTTTAGATGTTCCATACTTGCCTGGTGAACCATAAAATGGGTTTAAACAAAAGATTTGGTGGTTATACATGAAGTTATTTATGTGAATATTGATGCATCTCTCCAGGGTTCAGAAGAAAGGAGTTCAGGGGAAAACTGGCCATCGCCATAACGGCCAATTTTATTAACCGCAACACGACTGCAGAGGCAAAGGTGGAGGAGATCAGTGGAGTCGCCTTCATCTTCAACCAGAAGTTCTTTCAGGACCTCAGAGAAGCTACGGGTATGATGAGAACTTTATTATTATTTCTCAGGACCTCTCCTTCCAGGTAGATACTAGAAGATCCAGCTGTGTAGGAAATAAATACATTAAGAATCTTAAATGAAGAGTTTGGGATATTACACAGTGGTTGTGTACTGTGCTGTCCCTCTGTTGACTGAGCTGTGCTGAGTCAACAGTCTTCACTGTTTTATTTTGAAGTGTGTACCGTATTTTCTGGAATATTCGTCTCTTTTTAAAGTCATAAGTGAAGTTCAGTAATAGAGATGGTGATCACAACTAGCTTGCATTTTTTATAACGGATAAGGTAATGCATTAACACGTGATGAATGCAAGTTATAATTTAGATTTTTTCATTTAAGAAGGACTGTTATTTGCATATCTTGTAATGCAGTTTGAGAAACGTCAAATTTGCTGTAGCCTATTTTGTGGGAGATAAACAACGAGTGCCATTGCATCAATATGAGTTAAATACTTAACTTTGACTCCTTTACAATGTGTGTTCTTTACATTAAGAACAGACTGACAAACAAAAGCAGTTATTACACACACATGTCTGTGATTTGTGTGATTTATGTTCAAGTGTGACTTGTTTTCAGAGAATACGGTAATCACTGTTATCATGTCTGTAGCTGATGGAAGGAGTGATGCTTATCTGCTGCCCAGATGGAAGTTAATTACATCAATGAAAGGATGCAAACAACTCCCC
>JAZGTK010017673.1:0-12178 GCA_036877625.1 Ambastaia sidthimunki
AATAATGTCTCTTCACATTCTGACAGAAATCACTAAATAAAGTGGCAGAAATATATTTACATATTCTTCTGTGGAAGACGGAGGACCAAAAAATGTTCATGCAATCATAGCGTTCAGTCCAAATACTGTATACTGTACTCGCATAGACAAGCTTCCGTTATCAGCGTGTTAATGTGTTGGAGGAGGTGTGGCTTTAGAAAGCCCTCTGAAGGGAGGGCCGGACCTTATGCCTTCAAAGCTAGCTTACCATTGCTAGCCTCTCCAAAATTGCGTAGCCTCTCTTTAATGTGAGAGACATACAAAAGAAACAATGAAAAACTTTACTTGGTTGCAAAACCATGACACAATTATTACGTTTATGATTAGCTTTGTTTGTCATCTTGGAATGATTTTGCCACTGAGCTTGTCACAGTGCATTCTGGGATAGCCCTCATTAAGATGGATATGAATGTGTTAGAATTTTTGCCAGAAGGCGGCGTCTCAGGAGAAAGCAAAGTTAGGTTCATGTCGCCTATAGGCAGCTCACTAAATTTTGGAACAGAGCCACAGAGAAAGAGGTGTGAGACAGAAAGCAAGGTGAAGAAAAAGAACGTTATATTTGGAATGATTTGAAGGGAATAAAGAGAGAGATGCATAGGTGTGGGGGAGTATAATGGGAAACAGGAAGTGATGTACAAAGACGGACAGGGTCACGGATGGAGGAGCAGATCGAGCCACATTTAGAGACTAGACGACAGTCTCTTGCAGCCCACCACAGCACATTATCATGACACACTCCATTACCAAATACAACACTCACAGACATGAGATTTGGTCCATTTAAGATCCTAAACAACCTAGCTGCAGCTCTCTCTCTCACTCTCTATTGCAAACACACACTCGTTTGCCACCTCTTCATGTATATTGCACATATACTGATATATATATATAAACATGATTTTCTTGCTACTGGATTTTAAAATCTCAATATCATATTTAGTCACACGAACAACATAAAAAATGTTCCCTTCTTAATCCACCAACGCCGTTTATTGCAGTTAGGATACAAAAATGGGTTATTGTTGTCATGGTGTTCAATTAACTATGAATATGTTAGTATATTACTACCCATGTTAACATATCAACAGCAGTTTAAGTAAACAGATGTAAAGGGTAGAGGAATGGCTGAAAAATGATCAGTACTTTTAATCTTTAGACAGTCTGTTATTGTAGGTATCAACTTTACTCAGATACACCCGCCGCTTACATGTATATGTATGCATTTGGCGACTTAGTGTATGTTTTTTGTCAGTACATGTGTCCCCTGGGATTCGAACACACAACCTTTGCGCTGTTGCCACAATGCTCTGCCAACATCACAAAGCAAAACAAAATGTGGCTGGTCACTTTACATGTCATATCTTTATCAAAATTGGTGTTATTTGCACAGAAAAAGCTGCATATTGTCCCAGACTTCATGCTGGTAGTCAAAGGCCTTGAGCTGTAAGAAAGCTTGACTGTAACATAAGTGCACCAAAAATAAAATGCTACAGTGGAAAATAGAATATGGCCTCGTTAATCGTCTTTTCGTCACAGGACTATCCTTGAAAGTGCATATCGTATAGCTTTTCTGAAGTTGCGTGTGCCCGATTCTGTGTGAGAAGAGGGTCTTAGCTAACAGGGAACATTCTCAAAACGTTGGGCTAACGTTAGGCTTCTCTCAGAATTTCTTTCAAAGTTATCAAACAGTTCTTGCAGTAATATCGGAAGAACGTTTTTAATGTTAAATATCCTCCATCAAAGATACAAAAATGTTACAGAATTTCCAAAACGTTCTAATAACGTTTTTATAACATTGTTTAAAAACTGGACTTTTGAACGTTCCTAGAGCTTTCAAACTAACAATGTTACGTTTTTGTTGTTTAATGGAAACGTTGGGGAACATTCTTACAACCTAAAATTATTGCTGGCTGCAATGCACCCAAACCCACCCCTGAGGTCAAATGTGTGGCAGAAACAGCTGGAAGTGGCTGATCTTTGTAAGACATTTTCAATAGGACACACTTGGGGATCGCTGACTGTGACTGTCGGACGCTGTTTATCGATCGTATCCGTCTGAGATGAATCTCTGATGAAGCTGAAGGCAGAGGCTGTGCATTTGTTTGCATCGAGTCATTGCGATCTGCGCTCTGGTTTCGTAATAACTGCGGCGCATGGATAGAAAACGCACGGAACGAGTGCAGATGTGTGGAGTGTGACCGTATGACACAACAGTAATGCACTGCTGAAAGAGAGGACAGGAGGCCACACACCCCGCAACTTAATGCGTCACTGCAACTCAAACACATGCGTCTCTGCCTAAAGCCCACCAGGGAGACTGGAGGAATGGTGGGCAGATAAAGGGCAGGCTGTTGGGTACCAGCGCTGTCGACTTTATTCTCAGAGACAGCGCATGTTCAATGCTTGATGTTTCTTTTGTTGTGTAACTTCTAAACTGTATCCTACTGGCGCTCTGAACTCTTGAACAATTTCCACAGCATAACTTGCACAGCTTGTGTTTTCAGATCTAAACTGATGATATTATTCCAGTTATTGTGTCAAGTCGTTTGGGATATTTCAGCATTTTCTCAGGAGACTTCTGAGATCTTCTGAGCTCTGAGTTCAGCAGTATTTGCTCTGCACTGACCCCTACTGGTACTTTATTGCGGTTACGCAATGATGCGTTCATAAGTGCCTCTCATAGACTGTTTACAAGCCAAATGTAATACTTGTGTCCTGTGCGTTATCAATCATAAAGAAATATTAATAATGCTTTACAATAAGTAATTAAAGAAATAAACTTTAAACTAAACCTCTGTAGTCGCATACGGTCCGGGACACATGTTGGGGACAAATTTGTCCCCAACATGTGGTTAAGTAAACCCACATACACACACAGCTTTGTTTTACAGGATCTCTGCTGAAACAGTTAAGTTGTCACTGCTCTTTATAATGCTTATCAGTGCTGGAATAAATTTACTGACATGATTTTTTATTATTGAAATTATTTTCATCTTTTTTCTTTGTTGACTCGGATGATTGTACATGATGCAAGACCTTGACAGAAAAAAATAAACACTCATTTTTTTGAAATGTTTTAATATTCCCTGATGTTTTAAAGTGAAATTATGATTTTCTGTCTTTATTTCCAGGGTTTTTTTGGGACACATACAGAGCTTATAAACAAGTATGGACGAGTTTGTGGGTAAGTCTTTCTGTATTTTACTTTTTGCTTTGATTCTTTGCGAATCGGAGAAAAACAAAAATCATTAGAAAGAAAATACTTTTTTCAATTACGTTAATAAACATAAATATGAGAAACCTATTTGTTTTGTCAGGTGAAATATGAAAGGCCTTTTATTACCTCCTGCATAATAGAAATGATTTATTTCCGAGTATATTTCTGTGAGAAAACGTGATTGGGTGACGTGATTGCTTATTTCTACATTCATAGAATCTTTTCAGCACAAAACGGCCTGAGCACTGAGCATTTGGTCGTGCGTTGATAAGATATTTTTCTCTTCATATCCCACCACGCGGGAGATTTTTCCAGTCTTGTCATTTATATTCAGACAGCATGAGCTCTCGGTGTACACGGTGTCCTCTAATTTAGTCACTCACCGGCCAGATATTGTGGTTTAATGTGGCGGCACCTGAGAGGCCGGCCTTTCTGCAGGGGAGATCAAAACAGAGAGCCACTGCACTTCCTGTGTCTAATGCCAGAAGAATAGAAGAAGAATCGGAGCGGTTTTGTCTGTTTGTGTGTGTGCGCACTCACTGAGATCCGGGGCACTGGATTGGGTGTCGGGACAGGAAAAGGGGTTTAATTCAGTCGTGTGGATATATGTCAGGAGACATTACGACATCTTTCGGTTAGAGTAATCCATGAGTTTGAGCTCCTCACCAAAATCAAAGGTCTTTGAAATACATATCAGTGCTCTGCACTCTCCTTAAAACTCTTGTCGGCTCCCGGAGCACAAGACATCAGTCATCTGAGTTCAGAAGTTTTAACGCATTGCGGGAGCACTCGGCTTAAAATGAGCAGAAAGCATGGTTTTCCTCTTTTCACGGAGGTGCGATTTATTTTTCACTCTGCCTCAAAAATATCCTTCAGATACGATTTGAGAATATCTTCAAGTGGCTTCTAACCGGAAGCCATGGGTGAAACTGCATGCCCTCAGTGATGCTAGTGCTCAACAGATAGGTTAAGATGAACAGATAAACCAAAGCACAATAATGAGGAAATTGTTTTTTGTGGGCCACTAAGTAAACTGTATCTGCTTCTGGAGACATGCATTTTTAAAAATAAAGGCACTTAAATAGGGTTCCTTGCATCAGTGCCATAGAAGACGGATACCCAACCCTGCTCCAGGAAGGCCAGAGTCCTGCAGTTTAGCGCCAACCCTGATCAAACACCCCTGAACCATTTTATCAAGGTCTTACAAGGCAGATTAGAAACATCCAGGCAGGTGTGTTGAGGTCAGTTGAAGCTAAACTCTGCAGGACATTGTTCCTCCAGGAGCAGGATTGGGTTCCTCAAAGGGCATTTAAGTTAAAGGTTCTAAACAGAGTCATTTATTTAGAACCCTTTTCCATTACAAAATAACCTTTTGTGCAGCAGAAAGCTTCTATGGATTTTAAAGGTTCTTTAGGGAACCCTACAGTCTGACAAAGAACATTTTAGGAACTATCTTATATCTTATTTGTAAGAGTGTGTGGACTGCCAATGCCAACTTCATTGCTAAAATATATGAAGAGATTTTCTCTATCTTCAGTTTTAGTACCATATACTGACACCACATATGAAAGGAAAGTACAGTAAAATTATGAGGGTGATCTCTCTCTCTCTGCTGTATTTGCCTCTGGCTGAGAACCAGCTGGACTTAACCATGTTTTACAGTCAGTGGACGCGGTAATGAACCCTAACGTTGCCTTCTGCTGGAACAGGAGGCCTCCAAAAAGCTTGTATGAACTAGATTAATGGCTTTAGTTATTTGCCTAAAAGCTTTCATATCCAATTATCAGCGCTTTAATAAAGGTGTTTAATTATCTACTTGTTCCTGCTATTTCCTGTGAAATTGATTCTCAGGAAGTAAAAGGAATATAAAAAGACTACAGTCAGAACAAAAGGAAGTCGCATTTGGGATGAAGGTGGTCTCACGCTGACACGCATACGACTCAGTCCTTCACTTCACAGCGTATGCGGTACGACCTCAGCAGTGAAATCTGCCATGCGTGACCACAAAAAAGAAACTACCCAGCAGCCCCATCAAACTTCTCACAGACTTGACCTTGACACACACACATATGGTGTGCGTGAGACAGATGTGTGTCTGCATCCGTGTTACACGTGTGACGGGAGGGGTCTGCAGCCACAGACATGCTGCGTTTTATCTGTGTGTGTGTCAGTCTTTGTTCTTTTGTCTTTCATAGAATTTGACTGGTGCACTGTTATTTATTAATTTCATCTTGTTTGTTTGCTCTGTGTGTGTGTGTGTGTGTGTGTGTCAGTTATTATTTAGGCCGTAGGCCTATTGTGATTGTGGCAGATCCGGATATGCTCAGGCAGGTGATGGTGAAGGAATTCAGTAAGTTCCCCAACAGGATGGTGAGTGTGACATTTACACAGCCTTATTTCACACACACACACACACACACACACACACACACACACAGAGACTGTATAAGCTATTTAGTGAGAATCTCTAATAGATTCAGCGATCTTTATTATAAATTAATGATATTATACAATTTTTACACAAACACATTGACATTATTAGATTAAATTATATTATATACTATATGTAGTTATATTATATACTACATATAGATATTATGTTCATGTGTAGTGTAAATAGTGTTCTTGGTCAGGTTTGTCTTGCAGGTAAACTACTGTAACAAATGTGGGAAGACAATTTTGACATGTTTATAGCTAACTACATGTGGAATATTTACTTCCACATTAATGGCACAAACACGTTTCTTGTGTAAATAAATTAAAAAAGAATCATTCACAGTTTTTCCGCAGTCAGTAGGAGTTTGCAGTGTGTGTGAATGAGAATTAATTGGTGTGTGAATGGTAATGTTATTGCTGAAAGGCTCCACTGCTTTGAACTCAGTCAGAGAGGTCAAAAACTAATGATCACATGACTTATGTATCAAAGCAGAGTCAAAGGTCAAACGATGGCCTTGCTGCTGGAGCAAAGCATGCTGGGTAATGTGCAAAAGAAACGATTATGAAAGGGCCAGATCAATACTGAGGCCATGTGTACCACTGGGGCTTATCAGCTGTAACATGACCTGTGTGTGCGTGTTTGTGTGTGTGTGTGTGGGGGGGGTATTTGGGGATGTCCTCATTTGTAAAAACTCACATAAAGGTTTATGGCAAACATAGTAAATAAAGTTTTATTAAAATGGTAAAAATGCAGAAAGCTTTTTTGTTGGGGTTATGTTGTATTGTAACTAGCTGTGTATTAAAACAATAGTTATCTATCTAAATGGGGATATGCTATAAACTTCTAAATGTGTGTGTGTGTGTGTGTGTGAGTATGTGTGTGGGTGGGTGGGTACAGTACATCACACAAGCAAATTTACCATTTATAAACCTTGCACCATCTGTAACCAGCGGTGTGAGAAAGCTTATAAAGTATATTGCCATGGTGCCAATAAACAAACAAGTAGTATATGTTGGCGCCTGTTAGCACAAGTTAACAAATATGTGTCTCCAAACACACACACAAACTCTAATCATCAAAGCTGACCCAGCACAAACTTCTGCCACCTGGCCTCAGATACGCTTCTAACAATCTTAGCCTGGCTAGTCCTGCGTACAACAGTAGTTTTAATGAAACCGAGAATATTATTCTAACAACGTGGCCAAGATGGATCCATGCAACGAAACAATTTCAGATTGTTGTAAAGTACAAGAAAGCACATGCGGAAGGTTGGGCCAAGAACGTGTTCAATTGCATCTAAATACCATGCAGCAATGTTTCAGAGTGCATGCCAGCATGCTGTGTAATAAACTGCACATTTTACCCAATGCAGTAGAGCATCTAATCATATATTGCATACTGAGCACAGTGTGCATACTACAGTATACACTACAGAAATAATAGAATACTGTATGTTATTATGACATTCTCGCCAAACTGTTGCTTCACCATGACAGTAGGTCACCATGACAACATGACAGCAACATTCTCATGTTGCATTATGAAATGCATCAGAATGCATCAACTTATAATTGAGCATGAAAACAAAAAGCATTTAAAATCACAAGCCTGCCTAACATGTACGTTATATAAAATGTGCAATAAGAACATGTACTTCATAATAATATGATGTATTTTAGAATTGTTCTGTTTTTATACAATTTCTTTTTCTCCTTATTTTTATTCCGTTTCTCTTATGTCTGCACGGTTTGTGCTAAAATGTATTTTTCTGTAAAGCTTTTTTCTTCGCAACAAGCGCTATAAAAATTAAATTCATTGTTTTGGGCCACATTTTAGTAACATTCTAACAACGACTGCTGTAAATGTCAAACCAATGGAAATGGTTTAGGGTTAGTTTGGGGTTTAAGACTGGGATATGTTTAGGCTTTTGTTGTTAAACATTGTAAATGCAAATGAACTGTGTTGTGGATACAGACGATCAGGGGCGGCACTAAACCAATGAGTGAGAGTCTCATCATGTTGAAGGACGAGCGCTGGAAACGGGTTCGAAGCATCCTCACACCATCCTTCAGCGCTGCCAAGATGAAGGAGGTGAGCTCTGCTTTCTTACATAAATGTGTGTTACGGTTTCTTCTGAAAAAAAATTGAACCCTGTTATCACATTTTATGGCTTTCATTTGATAAATCACCTCTAGCTTTATTACAACGAGCTGGAACGAAAACTTGGACAAAACATGGACAGAACATAAAAATGTTTTTACAAAGTTTGCATAAGATGTAAATTCTGTGTAGGCTGTGAGATTCATTATCAGATGTTCAAATAAGCATGAATTTCCCACAACGATGATAATCTTTCTACCCTCATTTCACACAAGAACACACACATTCACGCGTAGTTTGAAGTTTTCACAGCATTTGGAGTTAGGAATGCTCAGTCTTTGGTTTGTTGCGCAAGCCGGTGTGATTTGAGGTGTTCCTGGATCAATACTGACATTCTTGTTAAACAAACACAGTTTTAACCCCAAACCCATAACCTACCACTACAATCATATGGAAATTTTGGTTGATAAGAACATTGTTAAATGTTCTTTGTCACCCAGCCCTGACTCTTTTGCTATCAGTAAAATCTGAGTGGTCTAGGGTTGACACAAAGATATACATTTACAAAAAGTGCTTAAACTTTTTAGGTATCTATCATCGGTATCAAGTAAACATTAAGGAATTAAAAAATATTTTTCAATATATATTTGAAATATATAGTGATTTAATGCTGTCAGAGTTAGAGTTAGAAGCATTCACATTCATTTAAGACAAATCAACTGTTTACACATCTTTAAAATTGACATTCTGTCATTTAATGGCGTTTGCACACAGACGTACTTTCTTTAAGCATTTTAAAAAACGTTGCATGAGTTTTATGCATCCTCTCCACAGGCCTAGATTGTCTGATCGCATGTTAATCCAGGAACACAACCTGCTTGGCAAAATCAAAGTAAGCCTATTATCAACAGTGCAAAGAACATGTTCTTCTCAAAAAGGCCCCACTTGGGCATTGAACCCTGACAGTAAAATGTGTTTTTGACTCCTCGTCTGAGAGTCTTAGCACAGCGTGTGTCTCCTCTTTAGCTCGCGCTGTTCTCTGTCACTGGAGAGTTGCTGTTGATGGAGACCGCATCAGTCTGCGTTCACAGCACGTAATTTTTATTGGAGCCTGTTTGCACAACATTCAGAGGATCAAGTCAATGATACGTGAATGTTAGTTTTCTCAAGTGAGGGACAGGAACTGAGAGAGAGAGAGAAGTTAAGAAGTTAAGAGAGCCTGACAGCCATCTTTCTGCATTTTCCTGTCGTGCATCAAGTGCAGGACAACAAAGGATGTATTTCTGCGCATTACACACACAGTTTTCTGCTGAAATAAAATGCTGTGAAATTAGGATGAAAGTAAATGGGGAACAGAGAGACGCAGCAGCGAGAGGAACAGACAGACGATAAAAGATGAGGTCGCAATGTCTGTCTGCGGCAAACCCTGAAAAATGAGCTCAGCAATTGACTCTTAGAGTCTGTGACACCACTGAGAACAAAAGATAGATGCAGAGGTGAAGCGGTTTTCTGAAAACAGACAGAGAGGCCGCGATTGGCCGAGACATGCGATCCGTGTTGTGATTGGACGATCTTGGGTGACAGTGGCTAATTGCTCTTTTGTCCTCATAGCTAATGTGTTCTGAAGTGCCAGTCATCAGATCTTACATCATAGAACAGGATCGATTCTCAATCGAAGTTCTCTGTGTCTCGTGTGACTGCTTTTTCATTTGCTAGCGAACTGAATGTTTGAATAGGATTACATAAGTCACTGATTAAACAAATCCTGCTTTAAATGATGTTGTCAATGTTGATTTATCCTACAAAAATATATTGTCTTGGGTGTAATCTGAAATCTTACTTGCATGTCTTGAAAACATCCCTGTAAGTTTGTCCTCTTTCAGCCTTGCCAAGAAGCTCAGTTGATTTCATCTCCTAGGAAATAAATAAGCAGCTTTTAAGTTGTATACAGTTGTGAATATATGTATTCCAGGAAATTGTTGAAATTAAAGACCTTATGGCACCCACATAGGTTTGTAAAGGTGGGGAATTGTGGAAAATTTCAACATAAAATATTACAGTAATTAACTGGAAATTAAGTAATTTTCACAAGCGGTATCATGCAACGCTACTGCAAGAACATTTTTATAACTTTGAGAGAGCGTTAGCCAACGTTCTGAGAACATTCCCTGTTAGCTGGGATAACACTAGATTGACCTTCACAAGCTAAACTCAGCACGGTATGACATCATGCCAGAGAAATCCACACACATCACTCTGTATTCCACGTTTGTGAACAGTGTGGGAGAGAAATTTTGCACAGTGGCAAGTACACAAACTTGTAATGAGCTCATAAACATCTTTACAGTGTTCTGTGCTCCAGCTCTCTGGGCTGCATCTCAAAGCATGTCCATTAACTTAATTACAGTAAACAGGAGCGTTATGATTGCATTGTAAAAGCCACAGTATCGCCTGCCTCTTTTCAAACACGCGAGAAGTTCCACTGTTAAATATTATCTGCCTCTGGCGCTGGGTTTTATGGGTAATAAAACCAGCATCAAAATTCAGGTTCCAATGTTGAAAGCACAACACAAATTTTGTGTGGATATGCAAAGTGGAGGCACACTGTGGCTGTCTGTATTGATTTTCATTGTAGCGTCAGACGGACGCTGGTCCAGTCCTTCCTCATGAACTCTTCGAGTCATCTTCATCTGCCTGCCTGCGCCGATTCAGTATTCATCAACACACACACATACAGACACACACACACGCACACACACACGCACACACACACCTATTTATCTTATTTTACTGGAACAAAGTGCATCTCAGTGAGGCCTTACTTAAAACTTACAGTACACTTTTGAGATCTATATTTACATTTATGCATTTGGCAGATATGACTTACAGTGAATTTAATGTTTACATTTAATCAGTATCCATGTTTCCTGAGACTCAAACCCACAACCTTTGTGCTGGTAACACAATGCTTTACCAGTTGAGCTCCAGCAACACAGATCTTTCAAGTCTTGACCCATTGGTAAATAAAGAATGTTGAATAGTGTTAGTCTAAGCAAAAGTTTTGCCTAGACTTAGTAGTTCAGTTTACTTCTTAACTTACCCTTAACCCTTTGTAGTCTAAAAAACATTGAGATTATACTATCGTAGACATGTTTCCCATATCAGACTTAAACTGAAGATAAAAATAAGTGAAATAAAATAACACAGGTTGGGAATGACATGAGGGTGAGTGAATGACAAAACTGGTATCTTTTAAACCAGAAAAACTAACTGGACCTCCACAGACATTTTTGCTGGTTTAAGTTAGTCTTTTCAGTAGAGTAACTAAAGGATGGGATTGATGAGAAAACCGAGCAGGTTTTGTCGAATGATCTCATCTCCTCACCAAACAATTGAGTCATTCCATTTAAAAATGTTCTGGGGCTGGACAGAACACCCTGTACATGCTGTAGCTTTCTCACACCTGCCTCCATACATCACTCTGTGCTCTCAAGCTGACTGTATCTCTGGAATCAATAGATCTCATAAGAGCTGCAGGCTTATCGTGGCTGCAGCAGTCATGGGTGTCAGTGAGGGAAGAGTGTGGACAGCCTCTCAGAGAGAAAAAGAAAGAGACTGCAGGTGTGAGACAGTGATGTTCTCAGAGTCTTGTGTTTAGAGCAGATCTCAAGCTCTTTGTGTGCTTCTGATACTCTTCTACCAGACACACACACACACACACAAATGCATATGATGGATAGCTAGATCTTTCTATCATTTACTCATCCTCATGATATTTTGAGAAATGTCTTGTGGACGTAAATGGGTGCCACTGTTGTTGGGCTACCAAAGAAATTCTAAATATCTTTGTGTTCTTCAGAAGCAAGAAATGACATGACGGTGGGTAAATGAGGAAAGAGTTTTTTTGGGTGAACAATCCCAGTGGACAGAAGCAACTGCTTTTAATCTAACACATTGGTTTATTGGTTGTTTGCTGATGCTAAAATCTGTGTGGGCATGTTACTCATTTTTTCAGATGGTTCCCCTCATCAACACAGCCACAGAAACATTACTGAACAACCTGAAAAGCCGTGCTGAGACCGGTGACAGCTTTGACATCCACAGGTACAGATTTCCTCAAGTGTACAGTATGTTGGAGTGGGTGGAAGCATCTAGTTCCCTCGACACTTTATTTTAGACATTGTGTAGACTTAAGCTGAAGTCAGTTCTGCACCACTAGTGTCAACAAACGTATTGTGAAATGTTTTTTAATCAGGTTCTCGAACACTACTCCCTGGTTGCCATTGGCCGACTAAACAGAAAGCCCCACCCCAGTCTTACACTATTGGCTGAGCATGAGCTGCGTTGCTGTGTCAAACTCAGCTGCCTAACAAACAAACAACAAA
>JAZGTK010017674.1:0-12178 GCA_036877625.1 Ambastaia sidthimunki
GCATGTGTGTGTCTGTGTGTGTGTGTGTGTGTGTGTATGCGTGTGTGTGTGTTTGCGTGTGTGTGTGTATGCGTGTGTGTGTTTAACAGCATGCGGTGGGGTGTTTAATGCGACTTCAGCCACAATCTCCAGTCCTGCACATTCCATCATCAACTACCTTCACAATATCAACTGCACATATCACATACATGTCAGCAACAACCGTATCGTTGAGCTCAAGTGAGTTTTCACACCTGATCATGATTTAATACTCTCTTCTGTTCAGCTGTCCTCGAGAAACATCAGCCACTATTTAAGATTTATAAGATAATAATTTTTACTAAACTTATCAACGCTCTGTGAATGTATTTAATGTTGTTTTGATAGTTATTAGCATTTTATTTCACACACAATAAATAAACACAATCTATGATGATTCTTAAGAAGAAATGGTTTTAGTTTTGACCTTTATGACTTTTTAAGAAATCTATCCTTTTGCACAAATTCTTGTTTGATGAAACTTCCATTCTACACTTACTGTTTTACAGAATCAGATCTGAGGAGCATTCATGGGGGGTAAGGGGGGTTTCCAGCACATCCATACTGACCCTGTTATCTCCTATCAGAGAGACAGATGCTCAGAGAGAAAAGCATGCTAGTATTGATCTTCTCTTGTTTCTTTTGTGTGGTTAACCCCACTTAGATGTGGTGTCACTTCCTTTCATCCATCATCCATCCCCAGGGGCTTTCTTTAAAAGAAACCCCCCTCACCCATGAGTGCTCCTCAGTTTCTGAAGAACCAGATTATTCTCCATGGCTTTAAAGGTTTAAACTGTGACTGCATTCACTAATTTATCTTTTCTGTCCTATAGGTTCAACTCTTTCAGTCTGGAGGCCTCCTCAAACTGTCAGTATGATTACGTGGCTGTGTATGATGGAGAAAACACTCTTGCCCCTCTGATGGGGAAGTTCTGCGGACAGGAGCTTCCGCCCGACCTCAGGTCCTCGTCCAATCAGATGTTTCTTGAGTTTGTGACAGATGCATCAATCACAGCAGCAGGTTGGAGAGCAACCTACAGAGAGACTTTAGGTAGAGTGTCTCCATCTTCTCATTAAACATCTCATCATTCTGCTTAATTTTGCTTAAAATCTTTTGGAACAGCATTTATGTCAGGAAAATAACTGACAATACTGTCTGGGTAGATGACACACAAGGTTTTGGGACAAAGTTAATGTTCTTGCAAATATCTTTTTTGAAGGACATCTGTCAAATTCCCAGTGCTGAAACCTTGTTTCTTTGTGGTTCTTACTGGAACAGAATAAAGAATATGGAGATGACTGCATAGTTAGATATACAAAGATCTCTTTGAGAACTAAACAAAGAGTTCAGGGGTCATAAACAATGATCTTTGTGAAAGCTTTAATGCGTCTGATGTACCAGTCACTTCAAGATGACCAGACTCCTTAAGAACTGAGCTGTGAACAGTTTTGTAGCCTGTTTACGGGGGTGAGAAAAAAAGCACCCAGTCCTACAACAACCCCTTTTGTTTTTTTTTTTACAATAGAACTCATTCAGTCCATAGAAGTCACAATATAATTCCCCACAGACCAGCTTTACTTTATTCTTAGTAAAGAATAAAAAAAGAGCGAATTTTTGTTTCCATTTCAATTGTTCTTGCAGTTGATTAGCACATGAAGGCAATATTTCTGCTGCCTGGACATGTTATAACTTAAATGTGTCTTTAGTTTTAGTTGTAGTTTTAAAATACTTTGGCAAGATTGTTTTTATCAAATGCAAAAGAACTGGTCGTTGAGAAATCTTATATTAGCATGAATATTGTGTGGGGTATTTTCCTATTTATATTGTGGTTCTCAGCAGTGTATTAAACTCAGCGGCATGAGAAATCAGTTCTGGTTACTTTTAAATCTGTTTTAGTCTCTGGCTTTACTTCATGAACAACCCAAACCTTCCAAGATGTATTCTTGGGCTGTACTGCCACCTTCAGGTGATATGTGGAATTCTTTCTCACTCTCTGTCTGTCTGTTTTTTCTCTTCATAATCTTTTCAAGGTCCTCAGCAGGGCTGTGGTGGCTACCTGTCTTCTCCCACTGGAATGTTTGGTTCTCCTGACATTAACATGGATGGACAGTATGAGCCACGCCTGGACTGTAGGTGGATCATTGCTGTGGAGACTAATAAAGCCATTAACCTCACTTTCTCCACGTTTGAGCTTGAAGGTCCCTCTGGAACCATCTGTAGATATGACTACATTAAGGTAACAACAGTCTCATATTTTAAAACAATGTAAAACGCAGCAAAATGTCCAGGCTCTCACACACGAAAATTAACCATGGTTTTACTACAAAATATGGTAAACCATGGTAACCACAAATTAACCATGGTTTTGTCACAGCCACCACAGCATAGCCGTGGTGTTTGTAGTAAAACTGTGGTTATCTTTTTTTTTTGCTAAGACTTTACTTTTTACTTAGAGAAACATAATTAGTTTTCATAAGGGCTAACTTCTTTCCATCTGTAGATCTATGATGGTGACAGTGCTAACTACCCATTGGTTGGAACATTCTGTGGAAATGTGGTACCAGCTCCTTTCATCTCCTCCAGTAACTTCCTGACCGTGCACTTCATCTCGGACGGCGTTGTGCAACGGCGTGGCTTCAACGCCACCTATGTGACAGTCGACAGTAAGACAAACCTTAAACCAGTGATTCTTTTGGGTTTTGGGTTGATTGGTTGATGTTCAGAACCGTACAAACGATACATTCTGAATGATTTTGCATCTCTTTAGGTCTTTGTGGAGGAACATTCAATGCTACAGGATCAGCTCAGACCATCACATCTCCATTCTTTCCCAACCCGTACCCGCCCCTCACCTCCTGCCGCTGGGTTCTGGATGCTCCACCTCAGGAGGCCGTGAAGATCGCCGTTCAAGAGTTCCAGCTTCAGTCCAGCCAGAGCTGCACCAGTAACTACCTGGAGTTTAAGGACTTCCCTGTGGTGAGACCCTGTCTTGCAAACCACAGATGCACTTAAACTAGTTTGTTTGAAACACTGGTCTGTCATGTACTTGCTCAATAACTGATCTTTGTTTATTTTGCTCAAGGATTGCAGCTTTAACTATATTATAGACGGAACAGTTATTCTGTGTAAATGATAATAATGGTATTATCTATTAAACATTGTACTGCTGTCGCCTTTGTTAAATAATAACAATAAGCCACTCGAGTTTGTGAGTTACAGTTTTAGGCTGTTTTAGGGGTTTTGCATCGTGTTGTACCTAACATCACTCTTAAAGAAAAAATATAAAATAATATCCTGACCCTTTCCAGCTTTATTATGCCATTGAATAATTTTCATTGGGTTGAATTATTCCTTTAACTATGGAAAGATCACTCGTACACAACCATGAGGTATTGCTGTTTTGTTTTGTACAGTGTTCCTGCTGCAGTGATGGTTCTACAGTCACTGAAAGATTTGTGTTTTCTCTCAGGGGGATTATGGACAGGCTCATAAGTTCTGCGCATCTGATTCACATATACCAGATTTCTACAGTTATGGCCGCACCATGCACGTCACTTTCAAATCAGATGCTTTCGTGAGCGGCAACGGATTCAGTCTGACCTATCAGGTGGCAGGTGAGTTCTTTCCCTGCCATTCCAGAAGCTTTTCCCTCATCTTGCTGTGATCATGTTGTCAGTGTGTATGTTTTGTGTCTGCAGGTTGTAGTCGAGTGTACGAGCAGGAATATGGCTACCTGAAGAGTCCGGGCTGGCCTGAAATATATCCCCATAATCTGGAATGCAACATGGTACTGCAGGCACCTCAAAATAACTCCATCTCTCTGTTCTTCACCAGTTTCGATGTGGAGAGTCACCCGTCCTGTAACTTTGACTACCTGGAGGTGAGCGTTAAAGGAATAGTGCACTCAAAAATAAAAATTAGCCACTAAATTACTTACCCTCAAGCCATCCTAGATGTATATGACTTTATTCTTTCAGACGAACAGAATCTGAGTTATTTTAAACAATATCCTGGCCCTTCACAGCTTTCTAATGGCAGTGAATAGTGCCTGAGATTTTAAGGCTCCAAAAATCACATCCATCCATCATAAAAGTAACCCATACGAGAAACGATATGTATTGAAAACAGCTCTGATGTCTGTCTTGTGCTTTAGATAAGAAATGGAAGTACTGCCTCATCACCCCTGTTAGGAAAACACTGCGGAAGCGCTCTGCCCAATCCCGTCTTCCCGGGAACCAACCAGCTCTTCCTGCATTTCAAGAGTGACTTTGTGACCTCCCGCAACGGCTTCGAGATCACGTGGACGTCCTCTCCACAGGGTAAGAGCTCGTGTCTCTTAACATGACGGCAGTCAGTCTCACGCTGCAGGAAGCATGAGGTGAGTCTGCTGTGTTTGTTGTGCAGGTTGTGGAGGTGTGTTGTATGGAGACCACGGCTCCTTCACCAGTCCAAACTACCCCGGCACTTACCCCAACGGCACTTCCTGTGAGTGGGGCATCAGAGCCCCTAGTGGCCGAGTTGTGACAGTGACATTCAACCAGATCAGCATCGACGACCCAGGAGACTGTCAGAACAATTACCTGAAACTGTACGACGGACCTGACGCTAATTCTCCTGCGGTTGGGCCTTACTGTGGACTGGTATGTGTGAACCTGTACTGTGCTTTCAGAACCATGTCAATACTGCTAGTTAACATCTGTGGTTCTAAGGCAAGCATGAGTGTTTGTGTTTTAAACACTTGTTGCCAGGGCAATTTTTCTGGATGTTTAAAGGACTTGCTGTGAATTATTTCATAATAACATTAATTATTTAAGTTACTGACCCTTCATTTGTTGTGTTTTTGCCCTTCTACAGGAGACAAATATTGCCCCTTTCAGAGCCTCATCAAACCTGGTGTTTGTGCAGTTTTCTGCTCAGTCTGCTGTTCTTCCATCTGGGTTCAGACTGACTTGGGCCAGCTGAGAACAGACTGAAACACACACACACACACACACACACATGCACACACACACAGACACTTTTGTTAACACACTTAGCAATCATGTAAACAGTCTTAATAGGACATATTGAAATATTGACTGACAAATCGAACAATGTAATCTAACCATTTGTAGATAATTGTTTAAATAATGAGTTTATGTATGTATATTTGAGCTCTTTTTGGGAAATAAAGATTTTTGTGTACTGTACTTCAGTCTCATTCTAAATCCTAAAACCATATCAGTCATCAAAATTAGATGCCAATTCAAATAAAAATCTCTTGCAGAGTCTTGCAGGAATATAAACTTTGTGAATTTATCAAGGTCTCTTTTGAATGTAAGAACAGTTGGGTCATTGTCTCAGCAGAAAACTCTGAGCACACAGAGGAAAAGCATTTCTGAGAGACTAGCATTAGCAAGCTAGCATTGAAAGCATAAGCATTTTATTTTGAAAGTTGTGAACGGCCGTGTTTGTTGTAGCATCTAATACAGATGTCACAGTCTGGAATTCTCCACACTTCTGCCTGGAATTTATCCAAACCACAGACTGACATCTCCAGGCCGGAGGCTTCACACTTTACTCAGCAGACACAGAAAGTAGCTGAGGAGAAAATATAAGACACGGATCATTTGGAGGGAGATAAAAACTGTGTGATGCTGATGGACACAGACGGAACTAATGAGTCTTTACAGTGAGAAAGTTCTCACTTGTTGCCACAGTTAGAGAGAAAGCAAGTAAACATTGTGTATCTTCCTTTTCTCCAGGCCAAGAAAACAACACGATAAGCAAAGAAAAAAAATCTCTAAGCTGTTATTAAAGAATTTCCCAAGATTTTCATAATCGTTTTTCCTTTGACAACAAGGTCAAAGTTTATGAGAATCTTTCTGTGTAAAAAAATAAAACGTGTTGACTTTGGACTGCAAGAAATTGCCCCTCTGGTTTCTTTTTTACCACTAGTGCAATGCGGGGTTTATATTTTCTGTCTTTTCAAATGCAATTTAAAAACATTTTTGGTCAAAACTCCTACAACAACCTACAAAGAACACATACATGCATAATGTATACAAACAAAAGGCAAACCACTGATAAACCATTAATACTTTCTTGCATTTGTTGCATTATTTTAATGATAATTATTATTAATTGTTAAAGTGTAAAAACCAGCTTTAGTACATCTGCCCTGCCAGTTTCAAAATATATATAACAATGGTAACAGAAACCAACATACATTCTGGACACACTACAGCTTGTATTCAGTAATGTGTTGGTGGTTTACTCCACACTCATGGTACATTGAAGTTCTTCAGGCACATAATTTAAGAACACCTCATAAATCAGAGAGCAGAACAGTCACACATTCATGAATCCCACCTCACTGTCTCGTGCTCTGTGCTCATAATTCATTTATGTACATGCGTACAGTAAATAAACACAGAAACACAGAATGATTGCATCCACGCTCATTTTTGGCTTCTGGCTGAGAGTGTTGGTTAAAGATTTAACAACATCAACAAACCGTGACCCTGGAATTCAAAACTTTCTTTCTGCAAAGCAAAGTTCAACCTTGCTGAGGCATCTGTTGCCACTCGCCAAATATAATCAAGACTTTAAATATAGCCGCTGTTTTTAGCCACTCACAGAAATAATCAACCCCGCAAGACCTAGACACAGAGAGGGAGAGAAGGAGAACGAGCTAGAACCAAACGCAGAACAAGATACCCAACTGGAACCCATCCAAAGAAGACGAGACGTGTGGATTTGTCCAGCGCCAGAGTTCTGTATGCAGGAGGGAAACAGAAATAACTGAAATTGTGCAGACGACTAAACAATGTGTCTTTCCTGGAAGGTAGGTTTTAACAGTCAGGATGGTAAACATCATCTGTCCCTATTAAGACACCTGCTAAATGAACTTATGTTGGAAATACTTGTGATTTGTGATAATATACAACAAAACAAGACTAGACATGATTTATTAAGTGTTCCAAGGTTCTTCTAACTTTAATCTTTCGTTATGATGAACATAAAGAAAACTTTGAGAAAATAACATGGCAGAACAAAGTATATTTCATTTAAAGTCATGATGTAGATAAATTGTGACAATTTGTGTTAAACAATGTTCAAAATTTAACAAAAAATGATAATGTATTAATAACCTCTGCAATTTGTTGTTTGACATTTTTTCCACATTAAAATATTTTAAAATATATAATTTAAATAGATTTTATATGAGGTATTGTTCCAATAAAAATAACATTTATCACCAGAATCAGAAAAATATACAAGCCTATGATGTGATATCACATTGACATCAGACGTTTGTGATATGCAAACTCAACAATGTTGATATTACAACAGTGTTGCCATAGAAATACAGTAACAGAGATTGTAAGCGCGTCCACACGTATCTTGTCTACGTGTTACGATGTTACAACTTCCTTCCTTCTATTGGACGAAGGACGCGCAACGGTGACGCGTCGCGTATCCTCATTGGACACGTGTGTTTCATTTTTCATCAATGTTGCGGACACGAAGCAGCTGATTGGACGACGAAACATCATTCTACCATTCATTCTTTTCCTCTCCGTGTCCGGGAAATAACCTTTTATGGAAGGAATTCGCGGACTTTACAGGCGGAACTATCAACTTCCGGTCGGGTGTGAGCGACTGTCTTTCTTTAAACATCAGTTTTTTCAGCCCTGAGGGTCTGATTTTGCTGTATAACAGCCTTTATTCCGCACTGTTAGATAAATACTGCGTGAGTATCTGACTGAACAGGATCTGAATCCGCATTTCAGCCCAAAGCAACAGAGTTTTCCTGGATAACTTCATTTGTTTATGTTTCCTGTAGAAAATGTCCAAGTCTCTGAAGAAGATCGTGGAGGAGAGTCGGGAAAGGAGTCTGCCGGAGGTCGACATGTGTGACAGGGGAATAGCAAACCTGCTGGATATTCCTGGACTGTGTGAGTCAGATTTAATCTGGACATTTACTTTAAAAGTTAATGCACGTGTACGTGATGTTTCTGATTTGTTTACGCTGTAAATATGTGCCTATTAAAGTGGGCGACGTCATGTTTACGTGACGTCAGTAAGAGATGATGTCACGTAATGAGCCACGTCATTATGCACTTGTGTTGTTTTGTTTTGTAGTCACCTTGTCCAACATAACCCAGCTGGTCCTGAGCCACAACAAGCTGACTGGTGAGTTCATGAGATCTCTGTGAAGTCATCAGATCAGTCATGTAGAAAATGATGTGATCTGTCTGTCATGGCAACATTCATTTAACTTATCAAAGTCATTTAAGAGCTTTTAACTTATTATTATTATTTATTTAAGAGATTCAGAGTCATTGAGCTTCAGCTCAATTTTTAAGGCAGTTTACTATAATTACACAAAAAGTTAAAGTGACTTAGTTTAAGAAAATGAACATTACAACAAAACTTTTTTGGATTTAAAACAGGTGGAAATGTTTTACAGTGCAGATTGTTTACCAGTGTATTTTCAGAGAAATGTACATTTGTGTATTTAACATGACATAGTAATGTGTGCCGACAGTGTTTGTCATTATATTAAACTATATATCAGCTGTATGTATTTGAAGGCTGGTGTGCAGGTAGAATCTAGTTCTCCACTAGAGGGCTGTCGTGTCATTGTTATTCACACTCAATCTGAGTTTAGGTTCTGCTCAGATTAAGTAAAAAATAAAGACATTTGCTAGTACATCTTGCATGAATTGATTAAAAATTGCTTTTAATTGTTGCAAGACCTTTGTGCATTTGAAGTTTGTTGGGGAATTATTTTTAGGAAAAATGCATTTGTCAGTTTGGAGTGCAAGATTTCTGCACGTAATCTGTGAGTTCAGTAATGGCTCTGAGCTGCGTTCAGTCTCATCTGATTGTTGTGTTTGTTTGCGACACAAGTTTCATGTTTTTAATCTCCATGCAGATGTCAGTGTGATATGCACATTTCTGTCTGTAGTCATGATCAAAGCCCTTTAATACGATTAACAAGCAGATTTTAAGATGAGCAAATGATTAACGCCATTATTTAATGCTTGTCTGTTGATACCAGATACTAAATGATGGAGAAAATGAAACTTTAGGATATATAGTGATTCCCAAAAGTCAGAGAACTTGAGTTTTTCACAATCTACATTACACATTAATTTATTTTAATTATCAGTTATCATTAATTGAAAATTAACTTTATAGTTTATGTTTTACTGAAGTTGAACCAAGAAATTCAATAATTCATAATACAATAATTCCAGAATGTCTTCGTAGCTTTCACACTTGACTTAAAGGCAGGGTAGGTGATCTTTCCCAGAAATATTTTTTTGTTATGCTGGTTGAAAGTCTCTTCACATTTTGTTAGTAAATAAATATCTCCTATGGCTCAGGGCCATTAAATGTTCTTCCAATCATAGGATGTCCTACTTGCCTGTCAAACTATGTATGTGTTTTTTGTGTTGGAGGAGGCGTGGCTTTGGAGAGCACTTTGAGTGGTGGGCGGGGCCTTATGTTTTTAAAGTTAGCTTGATATTGCTAGCCTCACTGAAATCACCAGCCCTACCTTTAACAACAACATACACGAGAGCTCTCAGAACCAGCAGAATCTGAGGATGTTCCAAAACGCACTTTACCTTCAAACTGACTGTTTCCAGGTTAAAATAAAAAACAACAAGAACAGGTTTCAGACTGTGGCTCCACCTTATATAATGCATGTGGAGGGCTAGTTTCAGTTTTTCCTGATTATACCTCTGCATTTCCTGCTTTTCCTCTCTGTCCTCGGCTCCGCTCTCCTCCTGCTGGTTTAAAGAGCAGAGACGGGGAAGCTGCGTCTTTTGAACTTTTCAGGGCAGTCAGGAACTACAGTGACATTTGGAACTCTTTCATTAGCAGCTGGTGAGTAAAGCAGGGCTGTGGTTCGGCCCGGGCACTGGATCAGGTAATGAGACAGTGAAATGAGCAAACCTTTCTGTTCTATATAGCCCTATATACTCTCTGCTCTATTACCATCAACCTTTCCTGCTTGCTATAGATTCTCCACAGCTTCCAAACAAACACATACACTTAAATTGTGCATGTGATTGTGCTCGTAATCAGCTCGGTTCTGCACACGATAAAACTCATTGTTTTAAAGCCTTTAGTGTCTGTTTGTGTCTTAAAATGACCAGGTGAAGATCTGGTAGAAGGATGTGTTAAGGTTGGAAAGGTTGGAGTTGAAATCAATCTCGTGTGTTCATTTAGAGAGGTGTTCAGGGCTCGGTTACGAGGCCACATCCTGGTACCCTGACATGGGGTGTAAGGTTCAGTGTTCTGCAGTCTATACGTACAGTTATGGCATTGAGACAGAAAATGAAATGTGTGTTTCTAGCATCTTTTTAGGTCATAGGACCAGTGCAGAAATGGGAATGTGTATGGGACAGACTAATACATACCTCACTAGTCAGGATGCAAAGGGTGTTTTTGTTCATTTTTACATCTAAAATATATTATCAGATGTCAGTGTGTTTAAAGATTTATTACCACACATGATAAGCTTTGTTTGTATGGCAAGCATCAATGTTTTTATAGCTTGTCCTTGGAGTTAAGGATTTGAATAAACCCGTAACCCTAATTGCTAAATTTTGTGCCCCAATTAACAGCCAGTTAATTGTCCCGGATGATATATTGTCTCTCTTTAAATTGGACGTACATGATTTACTGATCCTTTAAGCGTTAATGAAAGTTTTATTTGGAAAGCTTCTTAAAAACTGCACATGCATTCCCGAGCTTTTCCTTTGCGGATTCGTGTGACGGCCGGATCATTTGTTCCACGTGTTGTGAGGAGGCCGGCTGTAGCTGATCTCTCTGGAGGTATTCATGTCATGCTGTTTGTGTAAACCTCTCTCACCTCCTTTCCTCTGTAATGAGGGGCCATTGATCAGCCAGTAATCGGATAGAGCTCCTGTTCAGCCCATCGATCTCTGTCGGCTGCAGAAGGAGGCAGAATGGCCTTGTGGGAGGGGAGGGGCGGTACTGATCTGTTATGCTAAGGCCTCCATCATTAAAATGTCAAATCTATTGCTGTGGGAGTGACCCATAATTGAGCCATCAAAGACGGAACGTCTGTTCACTGACTCTGATAATTAGCCGTTAAACCTCAGCAGGTCAACAGAGAGACTTCAGTGTCTGTTTGTTAGACCTCATCCCTCGTTAGACCTCATTCCTCGTTAGATCTGTGTTTAGGAACATTTTACCTGCAAGATTGTTTTGGTGATTCTAGTCAATTGAAATGCTTTGATTGATGTAAGACTGATGACAGGTAGCAAAATTAAAGTTGTACTAATGTTGTTTTTTCCCCACCCTCTCTCCCTCTCTAGCTGTGCCCCCAAACATTGCGGACCTGAAGAACTTGGAGGTGCTGAACATGTTCAATAACCAGATTGAGGAGCTCCCAACACAAATTAGTAGCCTTCAAAAGCTTAAACATCTGAACCTTGGGTTAGTTCTCGTCTCTTGTCTTCTCATCTTCTCTTGTTGTTCTCATCTCTGTTCTTTTTCTCATCTTGTTGCATCTTGTCTGTTTCCTCCTCACGTCTCCACCTTCATTTCTCCTCGCCTCTCCTGAAGGTTTTGCTTTGCATTAATTGCTAAAGTTGGGCTTGTACAGAAGACAGCAGCATCTAGTCTGTGTTCTTAATCAAAACCTTTTTCTCATGGTTGCCACATCTGATCTGGTTACACAGCATAGTGGGGAGTTTCATTTTCTTTGAGAACAATAACATCAGTGGGTTCAGAACTCACCTGACCAGCACCCAAATCCTGAGGGTTCTCCTGCTCTCCTGAGGGCGGAGCCTCTGCAATGTCACGCAGGATTAAGGTGCTGCACAATCTGCCCTGCGTCTGACACCGCACATTTTTATCGATTTCCTGTCAGACGCACCATTTCTACACATAATCTGGGAAACATAAGCTGGGTGGTTGTATTCCCGACTGCGACTCCGACTCAAATATGCGAGTGTGTGTGTGTTTGAGTGTGTGTGTGACCACCTGCCTTCCTGATCTCATTTGTCAGAACAATCCCCCTTCTCTTGTAATTGCTTCACAAACCTTTGCTGGGATCAATTTGTTTGTTTCTTTTAAAACTGTTGCTTAAGTTTGGGCGTCTTCACTGCAGCCCAGTGTCATTTGAAAGGA
>JAZGTK010017675.1:0-10411 GCA_036877625.1 Ambastaia sidthimunki
AGAGTGTGCAAAGCAGTAATCAAAGCAAAAGGTGGCTACTTTGAAGAACCTAGAATATGACATATTTTCAGTTGTTTCACACTTTTTTGTTATGTATACAATTTCACATGTGTTAATTCATAGTTTTGATGCCTTCAGTGTGAATCTACAATTTTCATCGTCATGAAAATAAAGAAAACCCAAACTTTTGGTCTGTACTGTATGTAACTTTGCAAGATGTAAACACTGGACCAACACTGGTTTCATATTTTTTTATTATTTAAATACTACATAATTAAATCTTCAAGATATTTGTGTAAAATTTTAATTCAGTTACAAATGTTAAAAAAAACTGAAACTTTTACTGGACCAGCGCTGTTTACTTCTTCTAAATTGGTTTATGTGTGTGTGTGTGTGTGTGCGCATGTATGTGTGTGTGCACATCTTTTGTTTATTGTAGGTGCCACAGCATAAGGTGGTTGTGTAAAAAATGCAGCTTTGAGTCAAACAAAAGACTTCAACTTTTAAAACACTTATGCTCAAGCACGGAATTCTGGCTGTCAGTCATCGACCCCTTGTCTTTATGCTGGTTGCCCTTGTTCATTTAAAACATGTAGTGCTCTACGAATACATTTATCCCGACACCACACAGAATCAGACAAACCAACAGAGGTGCTTTCATTTTGTTGTCTTTTATGTAATTTATTGCCATTCTCTTCAGAGAAGCAATATTTTGAGCACCTTAGCAACCATCTGAGGAGGTACGAGGTAATGACTTGTGTATTCAAAAACTGCAGCTTCAGCACAAGCATTTGTTCAACCTTTGCTATAGGTCGCTGTATTCCTTTGCTATATTCAACCTTTGCCATAAACACAGAAAACACAATAAACACCCCATTGAAGATTTTAAAACAGAAGTCTTGAAAAAATACCCAAATCCCACTGTTTTGCAAAATGATTCAGAGGTCTCTGAGGATGAAGAGCTGGATGAAACTTGAAGCACAAGATAATTTGTCTGATGTTATAAAGAAGTTCAGGTCAACTTTTTCTAAAGTTGGAAAGTAATTTCAACATGCCAAACAGGTGCATTGATCAAATCGTAGATGAGCTTCAGTTCATATTCTCCTCTGTATCTGCTCCAGTTTTGAAAGATGTTGATCCAACAGTTAGATCCAACAGTTATCTCAGATTTGGTGAAAAATCTGTGTGAATCAAACCTTGTCAGTTCAGCTTTAGGGAAACATGGACCTTTTTCAGAAGCATATAAGAGGAGAGAATTTATGAAAACACATTTTTTAGTTGTAGAATACATACTGGACAATAAAGACAACAGAACATTCCAGGATGTTCCAAAACTCCAGTTTTTGTTGCAAGTCTTAAAGAATATCGAAGAAAAGGACCTAGTCACTCAAAACAATACTGGATGTGCATCACAATACCAGTCCTTCCATGGTGGATTTTATGTAAATTAATTTTTTGCAGGCGATGTTGAGAGATTAAGTCTTATTCTGAATATAGATGACTTTGAAGTGATTCACAAGATTCACAAAGTCACCGCTGTCTACTGGGTGTTAGGAAACTTTCCAGCACATGCACAAATAATGTGTGCTTTTTATGCACCAACTATAAACCTGGAATGTTGCTATGTCATGGTTTCACTGCAGACTTGCCAGACGTTTTTGTGGTGTTACAGTCTATCTTGGTTTGTAATGAACTGGTCTTTGTTGTGTGACTAAGCACATGGTATAATGAGCACCTTAGGAGCTATGAGTTGGAACACACAGCCAACATTCACTTAAGCAAAGAGAGCAAGGAGAAATGGTTGACTACTATCCCCTGGCTGCTTACACTGCTGCAGGAGGATGACTGACTACCTAAAGCACTATATTTGCCCCTCTTTTTAGGTGCATGATTATCAAAGTTAATGCTATAGTGAACACATTTTTTATTAGGATGAATTGTTTTAATTGCTGCTTTTTTCTGTTGCAGATGTGTACCCCAGCAAAGCTGCAAATTGTTTTTGAAGAGAATGACATTTACAAATTGGTTCTGCCCTCAGGCATCCCCAGTACTCTTCAGGACCTTAAACGTGTTATCAAAGAGACATTTAATATTCCAGACCACTTTACTGATGTATGAGAACATGGATTTTGGGGGCCAGTTTTTTTAAGCTCAATAGATGATGTACAGGATAAATGTACTTTAAAAGTGGCACAAACCCATCACCCTGAATCTGAGTACTGTGGAAGAACCGATCCTACGAAATGAGTCTGATGCCATTTCATGCAGTTCTCAGGACACATTTGTGTTATGTCCTTCTGAAAGTGAGACATCATTCTTTTCTTAAGACTTTACATCCAGCAGTCCTCAAGACACTGTTTTGCTATCTTCATCTGAGAGTTCCACATCATTCCGTTCTTAAGGATGGCCAGCAAAGTTTCAAATACCAACTTTCTCATTTGATACAGAGCTCTTGCTTGCAGAAGGAAACAAAGCCTATCAAAAGGATGGCACCCTCTTGAACAATTTGGTGAGATAATGGAGAAGACTTTATCCTATCGAAGATTAGAAATCATTAATCAATGCCCTGCTGTCAAAGTTTTTATGGAGAGATGGACAGCTCTTTTGTGTGAATCTTAGGTAAACCTTAGTTCTTCTTTTTGCTGGCTTGATGGTTATGTGTACTTATAACTTTTGGAACTCATATTTCATTTATTAAAAACTATTAAATATCTTTATTTGCATGTGTGTGGTTGGCAAAAAAAGTGTTTATTTGACTACTAAATCTTAAATGTTAAATTTTTTTGTCTTAGATCAAGCATGGGTTCAGAAGAATAACCACAATTCCCCTGGAGCCAACCTTTCTGCAAAAACTGGACCTCTACACTCCAAAGCTCCTGGATTTAAAATTAAGGGTGGGGATGCAGACATAAAAATTAGAAGTGTGCTAGATTCACTCAGCCAGGTAAATGTATATATTACACATCTGATATCCTGCTGGTTCCTGACTTTATAAATATGCAGTTGTAAGATGGAAGTGTACCCTGTTAATGTTCGCTGTAATTTACTACACTACAAGTTGAAGATAAGCAAGATGCTGTAGTCTGTGAGTAAATGAAATATCAGTTTACATTCCTAAAGATTCATTTTGCAATTATTTGTAATAATACAGTGAGATTTTTGTATGCACAGGTAGTCTGACAACAGTTGGTGCTCCACAGAAGATTTGGTCTCACCATCGAGTCTGTCTATTATAATATGAAGAAAGAGATAAAACTAAGACAGCCTAAATCAAGAAAAACTGTATGTCAGGAAAATGTATGTCAGTATTTTTTTTACATTACAAATCATATTAACTAATGTTTTAAATAATATTTAAAAGAAAAGGTTACTCAGGATAACTAATAAAGATAACTAGGACTCTTATGTAAAAAGATGCAATAAATAATATATTTATAAGCATTACTTAAAAAGATGCAATAAATAATAATATATTTATAAGCATTACTTAAGTAAAATTTACAAACAAAAAGTCAATAAAATTTACTGGGAAAACAAAGATAGTGCTATGCTAGCATGAATGGTAGAGTCAACATTTGGCCAACATACTCGCCTGCCTACACAGCTAAAAAAGACAAACAAAAAACAACTTCATTTGCAAAACACATTACAAAACATTTTTGACTATATCTAAATGAACAGTGTTTTTTACCATGAGACACCAAAGCCAAGTTTTTTAAATCTTCAGAGCCACAAAATTATTTGCTGTTTTTTAGTTCCATGTTGAGTAGGCAAAAAAAACTTTTGTGGGCCCACCATCATCAACACACACAACATTTAGTTTCTTATCCAGGGAAAAACTTTGTTGGCTGAATTCTCTTGTTGAGATGCAGTCTCGCATAACAGTAATGTTATTGGACACTGGTGCAGTTCCAGCATTTAATTAGCTTTCCAATCTCTGCAAAATAGTTTACAAATCAGGTCAGTAAAAAAATACAGATACAGAGATACAGAGGAGTTACATTTTAACTTTAAATCACTACTTATTTTTAGATGAAATACCCCTTTTTAACAATGCACTGTATTTATCAACATCTCAATCTCAATACTAATTAAAATTGCATGATAAAAATACCTGTATGTTTAATTTGACTTTTACACATCATGTTGATTTGTCCACTAAGTTTTAAACGAATATTCAGACATTTGAAACTTTGGTTAAATTTTCTACATTTCAAATCATGAGGTTCAATAAAATTTGTAGTCTTGTTTTATCAGATTACTTTCTTGCTTGCTTCATCATGGCAGCTTTTTGTTGGGGGCTGTGTTGAGGACATGACATTTGCATTCGTTTGTTGGTATTTACCATCCACCATCATGTTCTGTAATAAAAACAATCACATTAAGAAAAATTCTGTGTATTACATTCATTGAACAAATTAATCAGAATGTGGTGTGCATTTGAACATGGTTACAAAACGCAAACATAATTTGAAAATTGTGGGCATACAACAAAGTTTTAAATATGTATTAACTGGTATTTAGATTGTAGGTGGATCACTACATACAGTACAAATAACAGGGACATCAAGTTTGAAAACATTTATCAAACAACTAGTAACGCAAGCCAAACAGTATTTCGTTTTGGCATTCCAATTTAAAACACAAGAATAAACTTACAGTATGCGTGTCCTCTTCATCATTTGAGAGGGCGATCATAGATCTGTTAAAAAAGTAAAAATAATACCCTTAGTCTTTAAATGCAGGATTACAAAAAGTAACAAGTCCCAAAAGTAACCAAAGAGAACACTAAGAGCTAATTAGCACTAAGAGCACACAAATATAAAACGAACTCATCTGTGTCAGCCTGTAAAATAACGCGTCTTTGTTTGGATGTTGCTTTTATTAACACCTTTAATAGAGAGTGGTTTCTTAAGAGTCTCCCAGACATTTATTTCTCAAAATCTGCAAAACAGAGACAGTGTCTTGTTTTGCCCTGCAAACATTTTTGAGCGTTTTTCTTGTCATTCCTGATTACCTGTTATTACCTACCTGTTTTGGATTACTTTCTTGTCTGCTGCCTGCCTCGACCCTTACCTGTTTTATGATTATGTCTTTGCCTTGCCTCCACTATTGTCCTGTCCTATCACATAATGATTAACAAGCCCAATCAAATTTAAAAATACATAAATTGGGAACAGGGAGGTGCCTTAAACTCTAGCAATTGATTATTTGTGGATTATTGGGGACAGCTGAGATTATATTTCTAAAAAAAATGTAAAAACAAAAAAAAATTCCAATGACTTTGAATTTTCACGTTTAAAACTTAAATTTCCATGGTAACAATGGCATAGTACATGCTGATTAGGAGGTTGCCAAAACAGTCGACTAATCGGTACTAAAGAAACTATGTATAATTAGACATCAAACCACGATCTGATGCATTTTTGGGGGTGTTGAAATATGTGGCCTTCTTGCGTTTTTTTGTAAATGGGACAATTTGCAACTTGACATACTGTCTTGTTAACAGAAAAAAAACCAAAATTAGGTTATAGATACACAGACAGACACACAGTAAATTTACTAGTGTTGATTTTCCAGTGTTACAATAAAGTGTTAAAAAAAGTGTTGCATCAAAACTACACAGATTGGGTTTAACACCAATAGTGTCGATTTTAAATAAGAGTTGGTGTCATTTTGCGTTTTCGCATACCTTAACTCTTATTTAGAGTTAATCAATCCACACCCTCGTTTATGTGCAACCGCTGTTTGATTGAACCAGACCACATGGAATTTCTGCAGTGTTCTACCAGTAAAATTGGTCTATTAAGAAGCGTATTAATTCAATTTAGTTCAGTTTTATTTATATAGCGCTTTTATACAATGTCACATTGCTTCAAAGCAGCTTTACAACAAAATACTGAGAAAAATTATTACAAAGCGACTGTAATAAGAGAGGAGCTCACTCAAGTATTGAGTGCTTTGTAAGTAATTAACAGAATTTTTAAGTTTATACAGTATTTAATAGGTAGCCAGTGCAGTCTTGACAGAACTGGGCTGGCAATGTGGTCATACTTGTACCTGCTGGTAAGGACTCTGGCTGCTGCATTTTGGACTATTTGGAGTTTTTGTATTAAGCCTGCAGGACAGCCACCTAACAAGGCAATAATGTCATGAATGCATGAACAGTGTTTGACAGAGAGAGAGAGCATGTGTTGTAGTTTTGATATATTTTTAAGGTGAAAAAATGCAGTTTTACAGATATGGGAAATGTGGTTTTCAACTCCATGACTCCTAATACTTGCTCCCAGAGGTAGCATGTACAGGGTGAACAGTAAAGGCCCAAGCACTGAGCACTGTGGTACTCCATACTGAACGTGTTATTGATATGACACCTTTTCATTTGCAGCTACAAACTGGAACTGGTCAGATAGATACGATTTGAACCATGCCAGTGCAGTTCCATGTATGCCCACATATTTAAGCCTGTTTAACAGAATGCTATGATGCTTTCTATTAAATGCTATGAATGCAGCCGACAAGTCATTTGTCACTTGCTCAAAAAATCCTGACATGTGTAATACATGTAAGACATAACTGCCATTTAATTGTCTGTGGATTAATATTTTAGACTGTCGTGAAGCAATCAGTGGTCTTATCAAATTTATTAATAAAGTCCAAAAAAGAAAGTTCCAGTTATCAAAATAAGACTTTATTGATTCAAACAACAAAACCGAGAAAACAGCAGCTGGGTTCTAATCTCTATAAGTTTGGGGTGTTATATTTATACATTACTCTTATCAATCTTTTTCAACCAGAACTAATAAACTAGTCTTTATTAATTTCACTCATCTGGTTTTCCACCATTATTTAATTCCCCTTCTGATTTGTATTTTTTCTAATTGTGGAACTTGGCCAGATCAGCCATTTTTTTCAACTTGGCCAGATCAGCCTCAGTGCCAGAGGAACTCCAGACATTTCCGGTAGTCTGGAGCGCTGTCTGGTGATGTTGTCCAGCGTTGCCAAAGGAACTCCAGACATTTCCAGTAGCCTGGAGCGCTATCTGGTGTTGGAGTAGATATTGGGTTTTTAAACCTCCAGTCGAATCTACTCATATTGCTAAGCAATGAGATGCTTGTCGATTCTTTCCAGTGACAATTATTTCAGTGTTTTCATAAACATACTATATACTAAGAATGCAGAATAAATGATAGATAATGAGTAAATACTTTCTTAAAAAGTCTTTCTTAATGATCCAGACCTTCCACTTGCATTGTCTTGTAACACAACTTAAGACCTTCAGCGTTATTTACCTTCCACAGAAATCACAATTTACATTTTATTAATAAGAGAATAAATGATTTAAGGAAGGGGCATATGCTAAAATAAATGAACATAACACCTTCTAACTTCCTGCCTCCTCAAAAACAAATAAAACTACTTAATATAAAAAGAAAATACCAAAAACATACTAACTCCCTTTCTATCAAAGCTACAATATATAATAAAACAAAGAATGAAAAATAAAAGGCACCTCTTCCCTACCATTCTGTTGCTTCCTTTAGGAAGGTTCTTACACAATTTCATCCAGCTCTTTCAGTCCAGGGCCCACCATATACTCGGTGGTATACCCAATGTCAACTCCAGTTGGTCTTACAGATACATTGATCATCTGTTTGGCTGCAGCAGTAGCCATCATTGATCTGAGTAAAGGCACAATGCAACAATAACAACACCTATTATAATTCCCACTTTGGCTAGCCATTCTCCCCAGGACCCAAAGAGTGAATTAAACCAGCCCCAGGTATGTTTGTCTGTTTCAGCATTCTCAGTCACGTCATCTCTCAGACTTTTGAGCTTTTCCATTGCTTTAGTGAAAGATCCATCTGGGGCTGTATTATTTGGAATATAAGTACAACAGTCAGTTCCAAACATTACACAAAGTCATTACACAAAAAATTGGCTTTTCAGCTAAAAGCCAATTTAATGCTTGTCTGTTCTGCCATGCCATTTTGCTTGTAGGGCCCAATTGTTCTCCCAAAGCCTTTAATGCATCATCAGTGTAATTAATTAATCTCTGCTGATTACAGTAAATATAATTAATCCACTCTGTATTCTTATTTGGAGTTATCCATAAAAGTATAGAGTCAAATCCAGATTTTATTTCATTTCTGGCCTTATATTGTTCTGGTACTCCTCTTGGTTGGCCAATTGAATCTATATATACATTTGAATCAGTTTCATATGCTCTTTTTACTATGTGTCTTTTTAGAGTGGACTGTTCCCCTTGATTAAATTGTTCCCCTTTAATCATTGTAACCCCTTGTAACAGTCTTACTCTAGCACAAATGCCTTTCCAAACCTTTTGGTAAGGTTGCCCATAATCCTTTTCCCCCACATATCCAAAAGTAGTCTGCTACTGCTTCTGATTGTTCTTCCATAGTGTTAATTAGGGGAAATCTAATAGTTGCCTCAGTGCAATTGTCTTTGACCTGCACAATTGTTATGTTTGTCTTTACAGAGGCATATATTAAATTAAATGATTTGAGCACTCCTGATTCATAGTACATATCTTGGTCCAAATGCCAAATTATAGCACAGTTTCCTTTAAATTCTCCCAAATTATGATTTCTCTTTGATTTGTTAAAACACTCATATTCCAATGCACGATCAATTACATAGGGAACAGGGGTTTCTCTAAAATTTACCACAATGCATGTAATCATACAGGTTGGGTACTGCTATAAGCTTCTTGAGGGGAGATGGGGAACAGAGCACACAACCATTTATTCCTGCTTGTTTTGCAGTGTACTATGCCCATTTGAACCAATCATTGTGGTATGCTGCATCTAATAACCCTTCATTTTGTATGTACGATTCCATGTCATAAATTTGAGTATCATTTTCATCATTATAATCCAATTTTGACCTTTTATTTATGTGTTTGTTTGCATAAATACCTGGTGTCTGTTCAATCATGCCAAGGGAATAARTCAGCAATGGTGGTGGGATCAAGTGTGAGGAATTCGTCAGGTTGGTATCTGGACTGAGTACTAGTTGAGGGTCTTGTTTCAAGGGGTTCTGCGAGTTGCCCTGGGTCTTGGGCAAGCCCTGCATCAGATATATCATCACTAGGACCAGGATCAGTCTCTCCCTGACCTTTCTGCTCTGTTTCTGCTGGTACAATTTCATCTTCTGATAGTTTTCCTGCTTCAGAATGTTCTGGTTCCCTAAAATGAGGTGCATCAATGTTACTACCTTCCCCTTCTTCAGATTCGTAAGTTTCAGGGCTTTGTTCACTTTCAATGGGCTCTATTTGTTCATCTTCTTCTTGATCTACTTCTAGCTGTTCTCGCCTTCGGTGTCTTAGTCTGGGCACTCTAGTGCAACGATTTAAATGATACCAAGTTGTACTTCCTTCTACCTGTACTGCTGTTGGGGTTGCTCTAACAACAGTATATGGGCCTTCCCTTCTTGGTACGTTCCACCTTCACCTAAATACTCTTAAATATACTTGATCTCCAGGTGTTATTGGACAGGGTACTTCTTCTTCCTCTCTTGGGACTTTACTCTGCTCTGCTCCTGTGCATAAATGGCTTCATGGATTGCTGTTAACTGCTTCATATATGCCCTTAACTCCATTTGCAATTATTCAAGAGGCGGCCCATCATAAGGACCCCTCAAATATGGGACTGGCATTGGCCTGCCCATCAACATTTCATGTGGCGTCAACATTGTTTTGGGCACAAACTTTGCACTCATCTATATACTCATATACTCATCTACCATTGCTTGCCGCTTTGTTTTTTTAACCTTTTCCTTCCTCGCGCAATGGTCAAAACCATGCGCGTCAGAGATCAGGATTGTAAGCAATGGTGTTGGAGCAATCATGAGACCTTCATGTGATCTCCAGAGGCCATTTGCATCTCTGGTTGCTCCCCTTTGCTGCTACACACTAATTTCATACGGTGTGGCTTGTTGTTGCATTCGTGCCACATCTACCAATTGGGGTTGAGGTTGAATAAGAACAGAGGGAGCCATTACTGCTGTTCCACAGCCTGAAGCTTGCCTAGCATATTGATCTGCTCTATTGTTGCCTTTAATAACAAAATCATTGCCTTTTTTATGTGCCTGACACTTGATAATGGCCAATTTTCTGGGATACATCATGGCTGTTATTAAATCAATTATCTGGTCACCATGCTGGATGGGCATGCCATCACTCTTCTTAAAACCTCTTTTGTTTCCAAATTGCTTTAAAGAGGTGGCACACACCATGTGAATAGGCAGAATCTGTATAAATATTTACATTAAAATCCTTAGCCAACCTACAGGCTTCAGTTAGAGCTTTCAACTCTGCCAGTTGTGCTGAGCATGGTTGTTCACAATGCTGCACAACTACAGGGAGGAAATCATCATCATCAGTACGTTT
>JAZGTK010017676.1:0-12177 GCA_036877625.1 Ambastaia sidthimunki
ACATTAACAAAGATGAATAAATGCTGTGGAAAGTGTTACCATTATTTATTTTGGGATAAATGATTAAAGACCAAAACACAAAAATCTTTAGTTTTGTGTCTTTTGTGCAGGAGTCTGAACTCAGATCAGCTGATAATAATTTCTGCTGAATTGATTCACTTTTTAGTTGATGTAACATCTTGTTTTTTAGATCTGCTCTGTTTTTAAAAGGAAATCAATCACAGGTCACTTGAGTTATCTGGAGTGATATTACACTAATATAGTGATATCACTATATTACAATCATAACATTTACACATAAATGCAATAATTGAAATACATAAAATTCATTATTATCTTTTTTATCCTTTCCTTTATTCTGATGTGATGATGCTTCATACAATGTTGTAAATCAGTTGTAAAATACTTTCTTGTTTTTTTCTTGCTTTCTTTCATTTTTTTATTTTTTACAGATTTGCCTTTCAAACAAAGTTTAGACATTTATCAGTGTTTATCAAAACACTTTGCACTAAATGTTGCATGTGAGAGAAAAAAGTCCCGTCACTGATCTTTAAAAAACTACATATATGCAATTATACAATTACATAAATGCAATTAAAAACAAGCGCAATGGTGTTGAGTATTTTATTTGCTTTTTATAAACCCACAATCTCCTGTAATTGTTCAGATTTATGATACAAACAGCATCGGCTCTTAAATTCTTCAAATAATGTTGAGAATGTATAAGAGGGAAAGTGTATCGATGAGACTGACTGAAGGAAAGATGAAATCTGTCTGTCACTGTATTATTTCAAGTTAGTCACAGTTGTTTACTGCCTACAATACACTTATCCAGTATTTAAATATCAGTGAGAAAAAACAGCAGAAATGTTTCACTCACCTCAAGGCAGTAAAGACGTTCAGTATATGAAGTAAATGTGTTGAGATTTTGAGCGTAACACGTTTTTGTTGCAGTGACAAAATAAGAAGTGGGTTGTAATCTAAACCCAGTGATTTCAATTATGGAATTTAATTTCCTGTCTCCCAGCAGCAGCTGAATATATAACAAGCAAACTGTCACACATTCCTTCATTTTAAACTGGAGTTCAAGCTCAGCCTCATTTATATTTACCAGTAAACAATATTTATGATAAATCAATTCTCTGTCACACAAGAACAAGAAAGATCTGCACACTCATGTGTTTTATCTTCTTTGTAACATAAAAGAAGATATTTTGAGAAATGTCTGGGTAGTTTTGTGTTTATACAATGGAAGTCAATGGGTATCACTGTTGTTTGGTTATCAACGTACTTTAAAATATCTTTTTCTGTGTTCCTCAGAAGCAGAAACATCACACAGGTTTAGAATAACATAAGTGTGAGTAAATGATGGAAGATTTTGGGGTGAACTGTCTCTTTAAATGTCATTTATTGAGGTGAGGTTGAGGGGTTATAGTTGACACAGGAACTGTATAATGTCATGTGAACATGTGCTATTCTGTGTGGTGATGTCTCTCATGCATCAGTTTGTCTTCTGTGTTCTGCACCTGAACAAAGAACACATTGAGTGAGATTGTGTCTCACGTGGCCAATTTATTTTTAGTGAAACTGCTGGTGCTCTTAGTTTTTCAGACATTTAAATTATACACAATGTGTTACTGTGATTATTCAGTTTAATCACATGTCTTTATGTCATGTAATCTCATTGAATGATGCTGTGATTTGACTGTTGTGTGTTGAATACCTCTACATTACATTTACACTAGACTGAGTTTACAGAGAGACAGAGGTTTAAATGATACATGTTTAAATGCTGTAAAAATATGTAATAAAATAATTTTTGTTAAAACTTAAAGAACTTGTCAGAAAAATAAATAAACTAAATAAACAAAGAACACAAAAATCTCGTTTAGTTTATTTTTGTGTTACAAATGTGATGGGAACAACCACATAATGACTGTGTCTTATAAACCTATAAAGCTGCCTATTTTGACACCATTTTGTAAATAATAGGCACGTTTGAAACAATTAAACAACAACATAGTTTGCTGACTAGACAGACAACACGTTAGATTTTGATTAAATCACGTTTATGAAGTTTGAAGGCTCCGCACCGGAAGTGAATGACAGGCGCTCAGAGTACTTCCGGTGCGCTGTCCGGCGACCCGCACTGAAGTTTAATCTCAGCAGCTCAGCTTTCCTCTCTGACACATTTAAACGTGAGTTTTGTGCGTTATTCATCATGAATGTGAGTTTATAAAGATTTCAGGTCATCTGAGGATGAGATTATTCGCATATCTTCACAGTTGCGGAAGGTCATCGGCTGGCTAACCGTTAGCATTCAGCAGACTGCAGTCATGTTTGTCATGTCATATTAAATACATGTTTCATTTGAATCGCTCTCTGTTTGTCGTGTTATTAATGTTTGAGCTGATATATTGTATTTATTTTAGTTATTTATTGATGTGTAATACATGCATAAGTGTTTTCTGTGGGTTACTGTACAAATATGCCGCAGTTATATTGCAACATTTCAGTCTCATTTAGTGGCCTTTGGACTTTAATACTTTTTTATTTAATACTTTATTTATAGTTACTCAATTAATAATCAATGCAAATGGACTTGTTTTCAGTTTAAAAAGAGAAATGGCGTGTATAATAATGAATTATTGTACATGTAAACACGTGGGCACTGGCCTGCTGTACCCTTGACATGTATTACAGATGGTCTTGACTCATGAGACATTATATTACACATATAACTCACAGCATCACAATGGTTGGCAATAACTGAATGAGTTTAATGCTTTGTAAAGTCACGTCTAGTCAGTTTTGGGTTAATGCAGATAACACAGAGATGCTGTCAGAAGTTAAAGTGACTTTCTTTTCCTCAGAAAGAATGTAAAACATGTTATGTGCTCAAAACTGATACTGATTGTGTTTAGAACTGGTTTCTGTATGAAGACAGTATTGTGTCACACAGATACACATCTTAAAGGCTGGGTGGGGGATTTTTTAGAAACATTTTTGGTCTGTTTACATCCTGATATGCATAACCGTGTACTTATATATTCACATATATATTAGAAAATGTTGCCCAATCATTTCATTTGGTCCGAATTTATTGATAGGATATCCTGCTTCCTTAAACTATGTATGTGTTCATGTGTTGGAGAAGGCGTGGCTTTCTGAAGGGAGGGCGGATCTTACGCTTTCAAAGCTAGTTTGCTATTGCTAGCCTCTCTGTACCTTTTATATGAGTTTGTGCTGCATTTAAAATAGGTTCTCCTGATTCTTCTGGTTCAGGTGTGTGAATCGGACTCCTCAGAGGTCTCTGATGGGCGGCTGGTCTCGCAGTGCTGTGCTGCAGCTATACAGAGCACTGCTCCGTGCAGGCCAACACCTCCAGCACACGGACCGCGACTACTACAGGCGTGTAGTGAGCCGAGAGTTCCGGCGCTGTCAGACCCTCAGCGCCCCCGCTGACAGGGAGGACGCGCTGAAGAGAGGCCAGTTCTTCCTCAGCAGTGGGCTGGGAGGATTGGTGTAGAAGCTGAGGTCCGTCTGAGCCGCGTTCATCATCACCGGACTGTCTGACCAGCTGCAGGTACGGTTTACACTGTCTGTTTTGTCTGGCCTTGTATGCAAAAAAAGTCAATATGAAATTAAAATGATTTATTTACTTAAAGGGATTGTTCACCTCAAAATGTCTGAATTGTGGTTTTCTGTGGAACACAAAGAAGATATTTTGAGAAATGTTTCAGTGGTTTTGTGACCATAAAATGGAAGTCAGTGAGTGTCACTGTTGTTTGGTTACCAACATGCTTCAAAATATCTTCTTTTGTGCTCCTCAGAAGATAAGTCACACAGGTTTAAAATGTCATGAGGGGGAGTAAATGATGGAAGAATCTTCATGTTTTGGGTGAACTATCTCTTTAATGTATGTTCCTGTGTGATATTAATGTGTGATATTCAGAAAAAAAACATGTTTGTTTGTCTTATTGTAATAACTTGTTCCATATATGAAATGGCTGATGTCATTAGGACCTTTTTTAGCCCCGCCCCTCCAGCCACATATGTACTGCTTATTACAATCATTGCTTCTATAAAATGTCCCAGCTATTCATGCAGAGCAGTTGGAGAGATTTTGATTGGCCGGTGCCCTGACATGATGTCATAACGAATCACATTACATGTTCAGATCATTTCTGTAGGTGTGTTGAGTGTGTTTAAAACCAAAACAATAAATGAAATGCTTGTGTTCAGTTCAGGGTGTGTTAGTGTTCACAGTGTTGATGTGATATCAACACGTGTTAGGCTAGGTTAGACCTGAGATGTGTTGTTACATTGTTTCTCATGCTGTCATCACTAGATTGACTGGAACTCTGAATCCATTTATCTTCTCATCTTCATGTTCTGCTGCTTCTCAGTGAGGGTGAAGAACGATGGCAGGAGTGAACGGAGATCGGAAGGGAAAGAAAGATGATAACGGGCTCGGCACGGCCATTGACTTTGTGCTCTCCAATGCCAAGCTGGTGCTGGGAGTCGGGGGGGCCGCCATGCTTGGAATCGCCACACTGGCCGTCAAAAGAGTGAGTACAAGAACATTAAAATGCTCTTCTGTCCTGTGGATGTTTTTAACCGGTCTGTGGTTCTGTTAAAGGGTTCTAAAGATGAGCTCAACTTGTAGAACGTTAGGGAACGCACTGTAAGCTGCTTTGAATAAGTATCTGCTGGGTTTGTTGGGTTTTAGATGTATGACAGAGCTCTGAGCGCTCCGTCAAGTCCTACCAAAGCAGACCCGTCAGGACGGAGAAGCTGGGAGGAGCCGAGCTGGCTGGGGGCGTCGCCTCGAACCCTGAACCGTGACATGAAGCAGAACATGAGTCGCTCTCTGCAGACGCTCCCCACCTCATCCAGCTCCTTCAAATCAGGTGAGGAACCTGCGGTCATGTGACCACTGACTGATGACATAACCTGTGTTTCTGTATGTTATTATACACTTAACTAGTTGTTTGAGAAACGTAAGGAGTGTCTTCACCTGTGTGTTACTGATTAACAGGCTGGTTTGTAACGCAGTGTCTGATCTGCTTTCTCAGTGGGTATTTAAAACCCTTGATTCATCTTATTGAATGTGTTTGTAGTCACCCAACATGGATATTTACCTGTAGGGTTAGTTTACTAGATATCAGAGATGTACAAACTTGTTTTGTAAATCCACTTCTCTTTAAGAAACCCTGTAAATTTGGGCTACTTTAGGGTCATGATTCTCAGTCATCAAAATGTCATCCTATGATGACTGTCCTCCACTGTAGTTTACTGTTAATCTGTCTGAGAAATAAAACATTGTGGTGTTTTAAACTGTGTGTGGAGTTTATAAGTAGAATTATTAGAAATGATGGTGCTGTTAGACCTTTGATGTTCTTTAAAGAGACAGTTCACCCAAACACTGTCATTTACTCACTCATTTACTCATGTCTTTTCCAAACATGTGTGACTTTTTTCTTCCGAGAAACAAAAGAAGATATTTTGAAGTATGTTGGTAACCAAACAACAGTGGCACCCATTGACTTCCATTGTATGAACACAAAACTACCCAGACATTTCTCAAAATATCTTCTCTTGTGTTCCTTGAAAGAAAAAAATACACAAACACAAAAGAAAATATTTTGAGAAATGTCTCAGTGGTTTTGTGTCCATACAATGGAAGTCCGTGTGTTCCTCAGAAGCACAAAAGTCAAACAGGTTTGGAAGGACATGAGGGCGAGTAAATGATAAAAGGATTTTCATTTTGGGGTGAACTGTTCCTTTAAACGTTAGCACATGCTAAGCAGATTCTGTAAGGCGTCTGAGTTCAGCTCTGTTGTGTTTTAGACTCGTTGTGTCGTGTGATTGGTCGGGGCGGCGGCAGGCCTGTGAAGGCTGATCTCCAGCGAGCACGAATGCGTCTGTCTCTGCAGGAGCACCTCTGGGCGTTTTATCAGGAGCGCGTGACGATCCCGCCGGAGGAGCAGAGCGCCGCGCGACGGGCCGCGCTGGACATCTGCGCTGAGCTGCGCGTCTTCCTCCACGCCAAACTGCCTGACATGCCCTTACGAGAGATGTTTCTGAGCGGCAGTCTCTACGACGACCTCCAGGTGAGGACGTGTGTGACTTTACTGTACGTGTAGTAAAACTCAACTCAGCTTTGAGTCGCTGTGTGTTGCATATATAAGACACACTGCAGATGCTGCTTCTCTTATTCTCAAAGCTGCAGTCTGTAAGTTTTGCCTCTCTATCGCCACCTCTGTTTGAAACATGACATTGCAGGTTACTCTGCATACTTTTCTGTTGTTATTTCCTGTAAAATCAGACCCAACAGCTTAAATTCTAAGTCATTATTATATACTTACCGTTATAAATCAGGGTAAGGGGAGGAAATTGTTTAAAATTAATCTGTTATGAATTTGCTCAATTTTTTTGTTACTTTTTAACCAAAACAAGTTACAGATTACAGCTTTAAATACTCTTGCTAACATTGTGGTTCTGTACCAAACCCTAATGAGTTGCCTACCTAGACAACATTATTAGGGATCTAAGGGTGTTTCAGACAGCTGGCAGTAATATTATACACCCAGACCCTTTGGTAGGCGCTGCATTGAAACGGCTTAATGTATCTGTTGATTCCTAATAATCACTATTTTAACTGTAGTGTTTCTGATGTCACTCATAGGTGGTGACTGCTGACCACGCCCAGCTGATGGTGCCCATGATCCTGGAGAAGAACCTCTGGTCATCCATTCCTGGTGAGGACACCATCATGAACGTTCCTGGCTTCTGGCTGGTCCGTCGGGAAAACCTTGAGTACTTTCCCCGGGGAAGCAGCTACTGGGATCGTTGTATAGTGGGAGGGTATCTTTCTCCAAAGAGCGTTCTGGAAGTGTTTGAGAAGCTTGTTGCCGGCTCCATCAACTGGCCTGCGATCGGCAGTGTTTTAGATTACATAATTCATCCCGTGGTTCCGTCGGAAACGTTAACGTTGGAGGTGCAATACGAAACGGACCGTCGCCTTTACGTGGACTTCCTTCCTCTGCTCGTGATGGAGGACGGAGTCTCGCTGATCGCCAAACCGCACCGTCTGGCCGCCGAACGGCACGAGAACCTGTGGCGGCAGAGTTTTCGAGTGGCGGAGACGGCAAAGTTGCGGACGCTCGACCAGGAAGACGGCGGGTGTCGCTGCGTCTGTCTCAAAGTCGCTAAAGCCGCGTGTAAACTGAACCCAGCGCTGGCGCGACTAAACGCAAGTCAGCTCACTAACACGATCCTTCTCCTGAGTGAACAGGAAGGCGATTGGACTCAGGAAGCGCTGGCCGACCGTTTTTTGCAGCTGCTTCGTGCGCTAGTGGGACACCTAGAGGCTGGGAGGCTCCCCTGCACCCTTAACCCCAAAGTCAATCTGTTCTGTGAGCTGAGGGAACAGGAAATCGATGAACTTGGGTACACGCTGTACTGCGCGCTGTCTGACCCAGAGAGCCTTCTGAGAACCGTTTAACAAACACACGCATCCTCTCACACTGTCCGGTTTCTGTGCAACGCTCAGACAATGAAGTTTTCAAGCAAAATGAATACACAAACAAATGAGGACGTTTTCATATGTGCCCCGTTCTAGTAGGTCAGTAACCGCACTCATCTTTCACATACGTGCTTTGTGTTTATTTTTCTTAGACCGTAAACACTTAATTTTCAGTAATACAACCTAATCTGTTGGTCATGTTATATATGGCTGATAAATTTTCTTAGTATTTGACTTTAATTTAAAGAATCTGAACCAAAGTGTTTATTGATCGTTTGATTAGTTGATCGGTTGATTGTACATCAGAGCTCATCATGTGTTATTTCTGCATTTCCAGTGTTTATATTAATGAAATGTATAAGTTATTTATTCAGTATTTCTTCAGAGTAGCTCGTAGATTCTGATGGAGATATTTCAGGTTAATCAGAGTGTGATTGAGTAAAAAAACAGCCTCGGATCGCTGGAGCATAAACTTAATATTTAGTGTAATTGCATCATAGAATGTTTTTAAAGAAGCATTTTTTGAAATGGCAAATGTCTGCTAGCAAGCGATAAAACATTTCACATCATTACTGACAGCGAGTCTAAATCAATCATCTAAAACTTTGTTTCTAATGATTTTACGCCAGGAATCAGAATTAGAGCTTTTGCAAAAAGAAAAATTGATGAAATAAAAACAAGGTCACGTTTGTTTGATCATGTGTTTTTAACTTTATTTGCATCTTTCCAACTTGTCAACCTTGTGCCATTAAATTATGCAAATTACCTGTAACCTATCCAACGGTAACGTTATGCTTATGTTTGTTGGTAACGTAGCATCTACATTCAGCTGCACTGTTTTAAAAATGATCTTTAGCTGGTCATGCAAATGTTTCGTGGATGTTTTTAAAACTGCTGTAACCGGAAAAAACTCTGTGTATCTGAATGAATGTGGACCTCTTTAAATATGTCGTTTCTGAGGTCCAGAAAGACTTTGTGTGTAAATGGAAACTGGTTTGACTCCTGTTTCAGTTTCGCGCGCATGACGTCTGCTGTGTAAAAATGTACAAGAGTCTAATAAAAACCTAGAAGACAAAGATGTTTTAGTATTTTTGTATTGACTGTACAAATGTAACCAAATACAGGTGAATGTTTATCCTGTCATGATCGTACGTTGTGTGTCCGGAGAGTGTCGTCTGATAGAATAAAATATAACTAGTACAAATCTGTATGAAACACCAAAACTAGCAGGAAATTGTTTTTATAATAAAGCATTATTTGTGCTTGCTTAACCTGAACATCTGTGTCTGTTATGTAGCAGATTTTAATTCAGAGCGACACCAGATCAAATGTAGACGTGAACTTCTACAGATCAGTTTGGGTCACTCTGCATGTGGTTGTTTTTTTCTGTTTCCTGTTTTTTTTTTATTAAACTCACTTTGTATAATTTGTAAATATTCTGGAAGAGTCGTTGTTTTCTGTGCCTCCAGACTCGAGATGAAAATAAAGTGGAGTGAAACTGAATTATTGTGATTTATTTATAGGCATCAGTTGTTCTGAATCTGTTTGTACATTATATTCACGTATTAAAGTGTCAGGTAAAAAAACTTTTTAATATCATTTAAATGAGCCTTAACAAGCTTTCTTGCTGCAAATTTAATTCTGATAGTGCCATAAGAAAACATTTAGAAATGTGGTTAACCACATAAATGGTTATGATTAGTTTGAGTTGCCTAGCAACAGAAACACTATTAACTGATTCTGAAAACTAATACACCAGTGTCAACATTACAAAAAAACACATGCACAAAGATTTAAACTCAAAGTTTCATAACTAGAACACTATAAACATTTACCAACAGTTCTTTCAAAAATATAACTATCAATTGTTATTAAATTACAAAAGTATAAAAACTGCATAGATTTTTTTCCACATTCTGTTTCATGTGTGTTGAAATTCAGTGCAAAAAAAAACATTTTAAGACTTTATCCAAAAAGAAGCACAGAGAAACTTCAGTTTGGCTTCTCGTTTTGTTTTTTGAAAAATGTGTAATTTTACTTAAAGCATTCATGGTGACACTGTATAATGTCTCAATTCCTTAATAATAAAACATCATTAGATGATTAATAGATTGTTGTACATTTTTACAGCATTTCTATTTAATATTGTTTTTTTGATATTGTTTTATTTCAATTTATATTGTTCATGTATTATTAAAGAAATTTTAATTATTCAACTTAAATGTATAACGTACAACCACAAAATTAACCTCCACCAAGATTATTAATGATGCAAATGTGTCGTTCATTATTTCACGTAAACGTTTGCATTAGCATTAACATATAGAATCTTATTATAAAGCATCACCATGTTTGTTAGTTTCCTGTCGCTTGCGTATGAAATGAGATGATCAGTTTCAGCTGTGTTTCATGCTAACAGCTGCTCGTTACGTTCAGCGTGATTCACTTAGCGGGAGCGAATCCCACGCGATCACTGTCCCTGTCAAACACGGTGTAATAGCGGCCGATAAAAACATCTCCCAGAATCCACAGCGGCCCCGCCGGAGGCGGAACATCCATAGCCATAAAACCAGACAGACAGACGCTGACTCCCATATGAGACACCTGACAGACAAACGACAGGAAACGAGTCAAACTCAAATTCTGTCATCAGAAACAAGCTCGTCAAACAAAGCAACAGTTTAGAAGGTTCTAGACTTCTTCACATAATGTTCCTCTCTTATATTTGCAGCACCAGCAGCTCCACAAGACGGATGACACTCACCTTCATAACGTAATCTTCTCCAGTCAGATTGAACATCTTGCCGCCCAGGCTGAGGGTTATAACAGGAAGTGATGGAATCTTCTTGCAGTCAATCCAGTACTACAGAGAAGAAAGTGTCTTTGGGTTTCACTAAACACAGTGAGGGTTCACAGAACCGTTTTTCATACAATCTCTCTTGGTTCTTGTAGATGCATTTCTTGACATGGAAAGTTTAATGCAGATGTTTTCTGTGGAGTGGTCCTCACCTCCCCCATTAGCAGTGGTACGGCTCCGATGGCTTTCTGCAGCGCTCTGACCTCCTGATATGGTCCCGTGAGCAGCGAGGTTCCCGTGTCGACGATCGCCTGGCAACCGCTTTTACACAGGGTGAGGGTACCGCCCACCTGAACTCTGCAGGACGTGACAATTTAGGCTGTGAGTCTTAATTAAATTCTCAAATCAGTTAAGAGCCACAAACTCAATTGTTGAACCAGGACTACAGTAGCTGTATAAATGAAGACACGTACGCGTCCATCTTGATCTGCCAGTAAGCTTTCCGTGTGACGTTGATGTAATGAAGATCGCCATCAAAATACTGCTGATCAAACCCACCCAGCATCAGCTCGCCCCCCACCTCACCCGCAGGGTCCCTGCAGACAACACACACGCTTGATACTGTTCACTGTAATATCACACGAGCCACAAACTGCCTGTACATGTCCAAAACCAGAAGCCTCTGACCCAGCTAACAAGGAACATTTTCAGAACGTTCTCAAAGTTATTAAAAGGTTCCCGCAGTTACGTTAGCAGAACATTTCTTTCAAAGTGTTGTCAATGGCTAACATTCTAACAAATGTTACCCTAAAAACACTATTCCAAAAATTGTTAGTGGAATGTTTTAAAAACGTTACAGAATTTAAATGTTTAAATAACATTCCTATTATCAAACAACAGCATTAATACAACGTCTAACAACTTTTGTTACTTAATGTAAACATTAGGGAAATGTTACGGAAACACTCTTACAACCTAAAATGGTTGGCTGGGGAGTTTTGCAAACAGCAATAGGAATCATGAGTTGACCATCATTTAAAATGCATCAGGCTTAAGGTCACACAACGTTTCATGGTTTTGGTTACATTCCTCAACTTTATTTGTTCTGCTTTTTAGTTTCCCAAGTGTAGTTCAGATAAGAGAATAAAAGCCATTTCCTCATTCTGTGAGGAATCAGAGACTTCAGATTATCTCCTCGTGAACACGATATTAGCAGATTCCCTGAACACTCAGGAAAACTCCTGTAAAATAAATCTGTAAATCACTTTAAATGACCTGTTGATGTAGAAGGAGAAGATGTTCTGAGGCAGGAGTTTGGCGGTCATGGCCGTGTCAAACACTGGGGTGATGCTGGATACAGATATGCTGGGATAAGCCATGCCCAGCACACCATCAAAGCGTGCAACAGCAAACACAATCCCCGGCTGCCTAACAGCCTCATCAAACTGCTGGTTAGGCACCTTCAACCCTGCCAACTGCACACAACAACTACTGGTTATCTGGATGTCATGTTAACTAAGCTTACGTTTATATTTAATGCATTTGTAAGAAAAATTCATCTGAATTGTTTTTTTATCAGTATGTGTTTCCTGGGAATCGAACCCACAACCTTTGTGCTGCAAACTCAAGGCGACTCACGGTGACTGTGTCCTGACTGATGAAGCCCGACAGACTCCCTCTGCCGTACTGGATTGAGAACTTGGTTCCGTTCTGAACGTAGGTGCTCGACTTCTTTGAGTTGTAGCGATGATGCAGCCCTAAAAAAGACAGAAAGGTCAAAGGTCAAGTTCCTCGATGCTGTCACACTCTGCATGTGTTCAGTGAGTTTTGTTTTCTGCGTTTTCTGTTT